>JAAMXY010000987.1:0-33701 GCA_019677205.1 Pinguiococcus pyrenoidosus
GGGAAGCGATCCAGCTGGACCTGTATCAGGAGCTGACGCTTCGCTCGCTGCCGCTTCCTCGCGCGCCTGTAGACGGCTTCCACCTTCTCCTTCGCGCCCTGGAGCATCGGCAAGATGAGCATTCCGTCGTAGTCTGTTCCCGCGTCATCTCGGACAGGGAAGCCCAGGCCGTACTCTTCGATCAGGTTCATGAACCCGGGTAGAAGCGCCTCTGGATACTGTTCCCATGCCTCGAGGAGAGCCTGGTTCCTCAAGAAGCCTCCTGGGCAACGCTCCCGCTTCTTGGGATCATCCGAGATGACCAAAGCAAGCGCCTCGGCCAGCCTTGAGGGATCCAGTACCACATCGTTTCGGCCCGCGCTCTTGACGACCTTCACGTAGCCCCACTGATCAAAAAGCTCCAAGGCTGCCCCTGGCATGTCATAGCCGTTTCCATGATCTTGCTTTAGCACGTGGCACTCACAAGCTTCCGCAACTTGTAGGAACTCTCGGTGCGAAATCCACCACTTCTCTCCCGTCCAAGAAATCTGCTGCAGTCGTTCCAGCAAAGCGCGGAAGCTCTGCGGCATGGTCAGGCGTATGTTTGGTAGCGCCATCACTTTGCTCAGCACCAGCTGTCGCAGACCACCGAGCGCATCAGGTGCGCCAACGACGGGTGGTGTCAGGGCGACATCATCGTAGCTGTCAAAGTTGTCGTCGAAGCGCTGGTGGAGCAGTTCTCCCATCTGCTGTACGCCCGGGTACCGCAAGTCCGGCACGTCCCGATGCGTCGACACGAAGGCAATCCGTGCTGATGGCTGCTCATCCAGCACGTCTCGAGCATACTCCTCATAGTCCTTTCGGTCCCCGTCATTCTCAGCGCGAGGATTCCAAACCACCACAAACACGGCCCGACCGCCCATGAACAGCCGATGCGACGCCTTGTACACCGGCTGACCGCCGAAGTCGTACAAGAGCACCGCGTCAAGATCCTGTGTCGGCCGTTCCCAGCGCACTACCTCCATACCGTCCGTCTGGTCGCGACGGTAGAAGTGCTGCCTCCAGGAGTTCGTGTTCTCCACGATGGCATTCGCCAAGCATGTCTTCCCGGCTGCTGCCGGCCCCGCGATGAGCACCTTGGCTGCAGCAAACCTTCGGGATTGACCCTGGCAGCGCAACCGGTGAAATGCTAAGATGAAGCTGTTGGACTTCTTTCCCTCCCACTCGATGGGCATCTCAAGCGCGAGCAAAGATGCAGAGGAAGAAAGGCTGGAATCCGCCAAAAAAGACGATAAACTTGGACAGGCGCCTTTGAGAAGCGCTCGTCCAATCGCTTTGACGCCTTCATCGCCGATGGCGTTGCCCCAAAGGCTGAGCTGAGTGAGCTGCGGCACGCTCGGCAGTCCTCGCTCCGCCAGGGCTTTCGCGCCTTCAGCGCCAATAGAGTTGTCCCAAAGGTAGAGCTGAGTGAGCTGCGGCACGCTCGGCAGTCCTCGCTCCGCCAGGGCTTTCGCGCCTTTAGCGCCAATGGAGTTGTCTCCAAGGTAGAGCTGAGTGAGCTGCGGCACGCTCGGCAGTCCTCGCTCCGCCAGGGCTTTCGCGCCTTCAGCGCCAATGGAGTTGTAGGAAAGGTAGAGCTGAGTGAGCTGCGGTACGCTCGGCAGTCCTCGCTCCGCCAGGGCTTTCGCGCCTTCATCGCCAATGGAGTTGCCCCCAAGGTCGAGCTGAGTGAGCTGCGGCACGCTCGGCAGTCCTCGCTCCGCCAGGGCTTTCGCGCCTTCATCGCCAATGGAGTTTAAGAAAAGGACGAGCTGAGTGAGCTGCGGCACGCTCGGCAGTCCTCGCTCCGCCAGCGCTTTCGCGCCTTCATCGCCAATGGCGTTTTCGTCAAGGTCGAGCTGAGTGAGCTGCGGCACGCTCGGCAGTCCTCGCTCCGCCAGGGCTTTCGCGCCTTCAGCGCCGATGTAGTTGTCGGAAAGGTAGAGCGCCTTCCCGCTGCTTTCGTAGACTTTCTGCACTCCTTCCCACCACCTAGGTTCTTCCCCGGTTTCTTCTGGCCAGACAGGCGGCGTGCGCTCGCTCATGCTGCTGTTTGCTAGCATCATTTAGCGCTTTTGTCCAGGAGATTCTGCGTTGATCTCGCTGCTTTGGCGGCGACTTCCGTTGTTTTGGGCGGATCCTGCGCCCGTACTGACGTTTCCGCTGTATTTCAATCCGCCCTATGGAGCCTATCTCTACCAATGTTTGTCCGTGCACTTCGGTTTTGAATATTGACACGTCGCGCATCTTCATCTTATCCCTCCGCCGCTGCTCAGTTCTCGACGATTCGCCAACGGTCCGCAACACGGCTACTCCCCCTGTACATCTGGCCTCCAGCTGTCCAGCGCCCGCCATCCATTCACTCCTCTCCGGCTTCAGATGGCAGCAGACCCGACGCTGTGTTGGGCGCCTACACAACGATCAACGACGGAAAACCCGTGGCGCTGATCCGTTCTGGAGCGCGGAAAGAGCGATGCGAAAAGCGGAAGGAAACGGATCCCAGACGCAAAGTGGCGCGCGTCTCTCGGAAAGGATGCTTCAAACACTCGCGCTGTGCGAGCGAAGAGGGGGAGCAGCACAAAGGGCAATGCACACAATGAGCAGCTGTTTTGATCTTCTTGACGGCCTGACCCACGAACACTTTTGCTCTCGTCAACGACGGGAAGCAGAGGAGTGCAGTCGATGCAAGCGTCGGAGACACCTTCGCCGCACATGAAGCAGGAGCTGCTCCGGGCGCTTCATGGACTTGAGATCGCGGCGGAAACGGACCGAGACGGATGAGAAGAACACTTGCAGTCGCTTTCCTTCGCCTTGCCTCACGACCACGTCGCAAGCGCAGTCTGCAGCTAGACGCCACTGGCCGTCAGCAGCATTCCATGCTAGTCTCCGCCAGCATTCGAAGCTCAGACATAGGTGGTGTCTTCGACGTCTCTTCCCCCGTCGATCACCGTTCCGGCCAAGGTTTCGTCCTGCATCGCCTTGATCAGCTCCGGCGTCAGCCTCACGTCTTTGCGCACGACCCCTCCTGGCGCGAGCGAGGAAGCGAGGGTGCGATAGCTGTTCCGCCCCTCGATCGATTCCCGCACAAGCGCTGTGCCGACCTATGAAGGTGCACGTCCTTGAGCAAGGACTGTCGACGAAGACACCTTTGACCGCAGGATTCACGGCTGGACGAACCTCGTCAAAAGTGGTGAAGCGCTCTCTCAGGTTCATCCGACCCGCTGGCTTGACGTCCCGCGGCTGCAGGTCGTCCTTGACGAATTGAACCGGAGGCACCTGATCAAGAGGCAGCGTCACTCTAGTTGGGGAGGTGGGAGGGAGAGCAAGGCGCGGAGGAGCATATGGACGAAGCAGTACCCTGACGTCCTCCACAGCCTCTGTAAAGTCAGAGAGAAGCGCCATGTTGCCCCTCTGAACCCGCGTCTGGCGCAGCTGGACGGCGAGCTGCATTCCATGCCAGAAGCAGTCAACAAGAGTAAGGTGACGAGCAGCGACCAGGCGTTTGGGAGCGTGCCGCACCTTTGTCGCCTGGTTTGTGATGTCTTCCACGACCGTTCTGTGTGAAGTGCGTGCGTTTGATTAGAGGCCTTTCCTTGGAGTCACGAGGTAGGCTTCTCAGCCTCTTACTGCTGTGCCGAGAGAAGCTCCAGCAGATTGCTAGCTATTTTCTCGATGTCCCCCGTGATGGCGCCCAGCGCGTCCTCGACATAGTCCACGGTCCGCTTGATGGCTTCTTCCTTGTCCTGAGGTCCGTCATCCATATGATATCAGAATGGTGAGGCTCTCCGGACCGCAGGTATTCGGCCGCAATAGCTGGGTACCCCACCTCGGTAAGATAGCTGCTCTCACAGTAGTCGATCACTTCGTCCAGATACTGCCGCTTGCCGCCGAGCTCGGAGATATCCTCGGGAAGAGTCTCGCTTCCAAGTTCCTTGATCTTCGCAAGAGCCTCCACTTTGCCCGTCATTCTGCTGCGTCGCTCCACTGCACTCTTCGTTTCTTTCCTCTTTCCTTCTCTTTCCCGCTGTTTCTGCGCTACCCAAGGCAACTCGCAGACTTCCGCGGCACTTGACCAACCCTCGATGCCAAAGTGGATCAAGCTCGCCTGCCCTTCCAAAAGAAAAGGCGGGGGGGGGGAAATCCGCCTGCGAAAAGCGCCGGACAAGAAGCTGTGGCGCTCAGGGATCTGTGCCTTCCTAGAGAAGCCGTTCTCTTCCGATTCTCGTTCCCGAGCCGGAAGCCGGAAGCCGGAAGCCGGAAGCCGGAAGAATCCTGCATCCTGAATCCTGAATTCATGTACCAATGGTACCCTAGTAGGCGAGCAAGAGGAGTATCGACTACATACCCACCTTAGTGGATATGCTTTCCAAGACGGACAACGCGGGACAGACGGAGCCTGACGTGTCGCGGCGGTCAGCTGACACGCCCATGTTCTCTCGCATCGCGCCGTCAGCGACGCACCCTTGAGCGTCGTGGCTATTGGGGAGATCTGTCATGGCTACCTGCAATGCAGGAGGCGGCGCCATGAGGTTGCTGTTCGTTTCTGCTTTCCTGATGAGCCTGAGCCTGCACCCCGAAGCGTTCCTACGACCTACGAGACGACGATCCTTCCGCGGCCTCTCCGCCGCAGAGGGCGATTTACCCAGAGATGAGCTTCTGAAGCAGGCAAAGGCCGGAGGGACGGTGGATGCAATTGTGGCGGCCCATGTACTGGACGTGGCCAACAAGGCGCTTGCAACGTGGGAGGTGGGCTCCTCCCATTTCCTCAGGCCCCCGGAGCTGCAGGCCTTGCAGGATCTCTTTCTGCCCTTCGCTGATGTCGGGACGGCGGCTCAAGGCGGCTACGAGGACGCAGAGAGAAGAGTGCTCTTCGTGGGCCGCGCAGAAGTGTTCGATACGCTGCTGGAAGAGGCCTCCGAGCAGCTGCTGACTGCAGTCAGCATTGAAGGGAACTTTAAGTTTGACGCGGCTGGGCACCGCGACTTTCTCGGTAAACTTGGCGCTTGGGATTCTGCGGCAATGCTAGCCTGATGGCATCCTCTGGCTGGAGGTTTCATTTATTTTTTTGGTTTTCTGTTTTCTGTTTTGTTCTCAACTCAGGGGCAATTTTGAAGATGGGAATCAAACGAGAGTTTGTCGGGGACATCATCATCCTTCCTGACGGCCAAGGAGCGCAGGTCATCACCACGCCCCAGGTACCGTTCATGGAGTTGGAGTTGGGTTGGGAAGCGATTTGGGGTCGTGCTGGCGAAGCCTTAAACGCTGCTGGCCATTTTTATAGGTTGGGGATGCACTCTGCCTACAGCTGACCCAAGTGCGCAGTGTTCCCGTGAAATGCTCGCATATCTCCTTGGAAGAACTGAGACCACAGCCCATCACAAGGAGACCGGTGCGTTTTCCAGCCTTTTCAGTGTTTTCCAGCCTTTTCAGTGTTTTCCAGCCTTTTCAGTGCTTTCCAGCCTTTTCAGTGCTTTCCACAAAGTACTTCTGCTTGAAGGCATCGATGACCTCTCTAACGCGGTCGATCGATGTCTCCACATGCAGATCACTGCGGTGGAGGCCTCGCTCCGCCTTGACGCTGTTGCGAGCGGTGGCATGGGCATAAGGTGCAGTCGTCCGAAGGCTTCGGCATGTGCTGACCCTTCTGCCAAGGATACTCACTCCTCCACCTCCGTTCGCGTCTTGCTTCAGTCGAAGCGTCGCAAGTGACATGGCAAGGACAGGAGACATACTTCTCAATTGGAAGCCTGTGAAGTCCGCTGCAAAGGAGGTGAGCGCGAGTCGTTTGTAGTCCGGAACACGACACCAGTTCTGAACACGACACCAACTCTGAACACAATGCTGTGGATCCTTCCCAGGTTAGGTCGGGGGACGTGATAACCATTCGTGGCAAAGGCCGAGTAGAAGTGCACAGCATCGAGTCCACAAAGACGGGAAAGTTCCGCGTCGAAATGACGCGACTCTCGTAGCCGAAGGGAGTTGATCAAATCAAACTGAATTGAATCATCCGTCTCCGCCTCCGCCTCCCTTCCAAGCCAAAAACGCACCTCGCCACTCTTGCACAACTTCCTTCTCCACAACCACACACACAAGTGCAGAACAACATCGTAGCATCGACGCCAACTTTGGAAACGCACCACGGCACACATCTTGGGACCTTCGTCGACACAGTGACGTCGCCGTTTCCATGCGCCCGCATGAACTCTGCGCTGTTACTCGGCGGCGCCAAAGCATCTTCAAGGCCACTGACCATGTCACCTTGCGACCAGTGGCGTGAGGATGAGTCCAGGGCGCCTCGGAAGATCCACGACAGGCTGCTGGAGCGCCTGGGGGAGCTCACCGTGGCGGTAAGCGCTCCTTCTTTCCGTTTTTTCGAAGATTCCACTTCGACTGCTCCTAAGTTCCGCCATTTACGCCGCGACGTTGGGTCAATTGCTCCCAATTTGATGTCGCGCAGCTTCGCTTACACGACCTCTCTCCACCCCGCAGGCGCCTGGGCAGGTGGAGGAAGACCCCGTATCCCCCTCGACGCCCGAAGTCCTGCTGGAGATCGTTCTGCGGAGCATCAGCAGCGACGCAGTGAGCCTCCGGGCGGATCCTCGGCCAGTGGTCCTCGCGGGCTTTCGGCTGCTGTACCACTGGAGCTTGCCTTGGGCGGCCCTGTGGCTTTTGGTGGCGGTGTGCAGCCCCTCGCTGCCCACGTCGTGGCGCAACGGGCTTCTCGCGGCCTTGCCGCTGGTTCTGTGGGAGTTGTACCACAGCTGGCAGATCGAGCGGGGCATCCGAGGGGTCTCCCGGGTCAAGAGCGGCTTCTACTACGCACCGACGCCGCGGAACAATGACCTCACGGCCAGGTGCTCGAGCCTCCGGCCTGGGTACTACGAGTCGGAACAAACGCCATGGCTATGGAACGGAGACTTTACCACCTTCTTCCCATTCATTGCCATGCGGGCGCCGCGGCTGTCCTACACGCGGAAGTGGATCCAAGCGGAGGACGGGGAGAACATCGCCACGGACTGGGCCTTCCCAGAGGGCGGCTTTGATCCCTCAAAGCCAGTACTCCTCGTGCTGCACGGCCTAAATGGCGGCAGCGACGAGGTCTACATTTTGGACATCCTTCCCCGGCTCCTTCAGAAAGGCTGGACCTGCGTGGTGATGATCAACCGCGGGCTGATGAAGACGCCCATCAAGAAGAACATCTTCAACGGTGCGAGGATGACGGATCTGCACCAGGTGGTGCGGCTGCTGCAGCGCTCGGTGGGCGAGTTGGGCGCGCCCATCTGCGCGGCGGGCTTCTCGATGGGCGCAGTCATTCTGGCGAACTACTGCGGCCAGTACGGCGACCCGGAGCGGCGCCGAGAGGGGAGCCATGTCCCTCCCTTCGCGCTCGAAGCCGCGGTTTGCCACTCGGGGCTGATCGACGCCGTGAAGAACTCGAGATTCAAGTACGGCCAGCGGCTGTGGCAGCCGTTCCTAAGCTACCAGCTCAAGGAGACATTTATTGGGCGCTTCCACGAGCTGTTCCGCGCCAAGGGCATCGCTCCCGAGGCGGTCTGCGCTGGGGACGTGGTCAGCATCACGGACTTCGATCGGGAGACGATCTGCAAGTTCTACGGCTACAAGGACACCGACGAGTATTACGCCGACATGAGTCTGGCGTACTACGATCGAATGCAGCACCTGAGCAAGCCGCTGCTGATGCTGCACGCCTGTGATGACCCCATCATCGATAGCGACTCCTACGAAAGCGGCGTGGAGGCCATCAACAGCGGGCAGGAGAATCTCTTCCTGGCTATGACCAAGACCGGCGGGCACGTCGGCTGGCCGCTGGGCTTCTGGCCGTCGGAGCGGAGGTGGGAGTTCATGGCCAACGTCACCGCCGAGTTTGTAGAAGCGGTGCTGGGCAATTCTAGCGAGTAGCTGGTGTGGGCGAGTGGCCTGCACCTTGACAGCTTGAGCACTTCCAGAATGTGCAGGCGGCGTTTCTCCTGCATATGATGAAGAGAAGGAAGGCACGGTGGCGAAAACTGGTAAAACCGAAGAACTAATCAAGACAGTCTTCCTGCCGAAGTTTGGTTAAAGGTGTACTTTCAATACAGTCTCCAGGTCGTTGTGCTCTATGCAAACGAGACAGTCCTCGACTTGCTCCCTGCGGATGCATTGTCCATTCCGCCCCGCTCGAGTTCCTCCAACACTGCTATGCGATGCCAAGCTGCGCCATCCATCGATCAATCCTGTTGGAACGCATGCGAAACGCAACCAAAAGTGTGAGGGGTGATGGTTCACTCAGCTACATACTGCCACCATGGGACCGCACCTATTTTCGATGAGTTCGAGGCGCCGCAGAAGTCCGGGATCTTCCGGGTCGTCCGCATTGATCGGCAGCAGCACCTCGTTCACGATCTCGGACATTTCCCCGAGGCTGCTCTTTCGCCGCGCCACGGCCACCCACTCCGGCTCCTTCGACGATGACGTCACGGAGTTGTTTCGGGACGGCGCCTTGGCGTCCCTTGGACTGTTGCTATTGACTCTTCTGAGAGTCGACCGAGCGTTGGCAATCGGGGACTTGGCGGAGTTCACCGCGGGACTCGACGGCGATCCCCCCTGCGAGTTGCGCTTGATTGGGCTGTCGACCTTGCGCAGTCCACTGCGCGCCCCCTGGACCATGGCCTGCAGCCCCTCTGGCGGCGAAGAGGGCGACCTGGCCGTGGCCGTGGCCCTTCTTGGAGACATCGCTCCGCGTGACCCGCTTTGACCTTGCTCTATCGCACTGAGCCGCCGATGGCCGTTGGCCGGCGACGTCGGCGCCTGCGAGGCTTGCCAATTTGACCGACTCGGTGACGAAGGATACTGCGGCGCGCTCGGCGGTGCCGCTGGAAGCGGTACGTGCCTCGGGGCAGCCGGGGGCGAAAGATACGCCGGTGCCGGTGGCGGCGCAACGTATGCCGGTGCTGGCGGCGGCGCAACGTATGCTGGCGCCGGGGGCGCGACATGTACTGCAGGGGGCGGCGCAACGTAAGCCGGTGCTGGTGGGGCCGGCGGAGCCGCTGCTCCCCTCGGAGGTCCCGGATGCGCGGCGTAGGCGGTTGCGGCGGGGACTCTCGGCGGCGCCCTTACGGCCCTCGCTCCGCCCATACTCTTCGGCGGCAGCGGTGGGGCCGATCCATCCGGCGGCGGCACCACACCAGGCGGTGGGGGGACTCCGTTGGGCGAACGTGGGGCAGCGCGTCCTGAACAAATTCCGTGTCCCAGCGTTAAACATGCAAGGCTTCCTCTCATACACAAAAGGAAACAAAGCAAAACACGAAAAGGAAAGCCGAAAAACAAAGAAACGCAAAAAACACACCTGATGATGACCGATGCACTCCGGGCGGGCCGACTGGAGAGGTGGGGCCATTCGAGCCTCGTCGGGATCCTAACCAACGTTGCGTCCAATGTCAGGTAATTGTGTGAGGAAGACAAGTTCGGGAAAGGCCAACCGCCGCCCGCAGAAAAACAGGGCGCACCTGGGGATCTATGCAAAACGGAGTGCTGCTGCGGAGCAGCTGGAGAGGGATCGGCCATGTGATTGGGCTGGTAATCCGGCTGCGGCTTGAAGAGCGGTGCCTGCCGCTGAGGCTTCGCACTGGACGGAGCACTTGCTACCGACTCGGCCGTTTGCCTCGCCTGCGCCTCGCTCAGCGAGATGGTCTTTGCGCGGGTGCCACCTAGTGTTTTTTTTAAAAGAAGACCATTGGATCAGCGGGGCTCGAGCCTTGGATCTTCAGACAGAGACGCTCGTTTCTCACCTCCATTCTTCATCAAGAGCTCCTTGAAACGCATTTGTTCCTGGGATATTGGTGAAGTTCGTGTTTGTGCTCTTGTTGTTAGTGTTGTGCAGGAAAGGACACCGATCCTCCTCCCAAGGTTGTCCACCGACCTGAGGCGTGAGGCTCTTGTTGTTCATGAGGTCGGCGAGCTCCTTCGCGTCGTTGGAGCCTTGTCGGCGCAGCGTGTTGGCCTGCGCGACGGGATCTGGGTTGCCCTTGATCATGGACTTGACAGCTCCGAAGACACTCCGCGAGCTGCGCACGCTCTGGTGGCGCGCAAGCGACGCTTGGCGCTCGGCGCCGGGGACAGGGACGGTGACAGGGAGCTCTAACTTGGACATGGATTGCTGAAGCGGCGGCGGGCTCGTCGGCGGGCTCGCGATGCCCTGCGGAAGCACGACGTTCCTTGGCGACGTGGCCGAGCGGACGGCATTCACTGGCACCGGATCCGGCCGTGGAGCCGTCACCGCGTCCGTGAGCTGCCTGGAGCGGCGCTGCGAGATGGGCGGCTTGATCTCCACGTCCGCCATCTCGGTCTCCTTGACGCCCGGCCGATCCCACGTGGTCGTGCCTGCCTGCGCATGGTAGTAGTACGGCTGGCCGTCGTCGGTGAAGAACTCCTCCCAACCCTCCGGCAGCGGCGGCTGCTCCCCTGTGGGAGGCGGCGGCGGGATGTTGGGAGAGGCGATGACCCTGGTGACCACGTCCACGGACGGCTGGCGCTGGTAGTCGAACGACGAGTTCCGCCCGTAGTCCGAACCTCTGTCGCTGCCCTGTCGCGTGTACGAAGGGCGTCGACGCTGAGGCGACGTGTCGCGGCTGCTCCCCATGCTCTTGCCGCGACTGCGGCGGATGATGCTGGACGACGGACTGGTCTGCAGCGAGCCCAGCGTGTGCTTGAGATGCATCGCTGCCGAGGGGAGACGAGCTTAGGGCTTCCCACTCCACTGCGAAAGGCACACAGCAGCCAACGTACCATGGGCATCGTCGTGCTGCTTCTGGGCTCGCTCGCGAGCCTCGAGCTTCTGCAGCTCTTCACTGCTCAGGCGCAGCCTCATCCGCTAAAGGGGGGCATCGGAGGAAAGCGCAACACAGCTTAGTCAGTTGGCGCGGAAGGCTTTCCCTACGCTTCTTCGCAAAGTGGGGGCTCTACAGCACCCCAGCAGCTCCGATGGGCGCATCGCCGCGCGCGGCGCTTGTCACGCTCTTCAGCCACAGCAATTTGCGCCGCAGCCAAGGCGTCTCCAAGCGCTGGCCGCCTGTAGGACGTGCGCGCAAGCTCCGCGGAGAGCTTCTGGCTCACCTCCTGCTCCGCTCGTCTCTCGTCGTACTCGGCCCGCTTCTGCGCGAAGAACACATCCTCTCGACTGGGCGACCTGGAGGGGTCCTCGCCGTAGGAGCTGCCGGAGCTGAAGCGCACATGGGCTGTGACAGACGACGAGGACTGTCCGGAGACGCGCGGGTCGTCCCAGGTGGTCTCGCCGGTGATGTGGTTGTGGAAGTACTCCTCGCCGAACTCCGTGCGGTAGGACTTCCAGCCCTCGGGGAGGCGGAGGGCCATTGTGAACGTGGACGAGGCCACGAAAACCGCGCGAAAAACCGCGGCGAAGCAGAATTTGCCCAACTCCTAGGGGAACAGAACAATTACCATTTGGAAATCACTTTATCGCGCCGGCACATAGGCTTCATAGGCGAATTACTGGGCAGACGACAACGGAAGGAAAACCCCAGACAAACGTTTCTTTACTAGCAGCAGGAATTGCATGAGTTTCCGGGCGGCGCCCAATGAAGACTGGGGAAAAGTTTGGGAGCGCGCGCCGTTGTCGTTGGCTGCCGTTGCGGCACCACCATGTGGGAGATGTGACGTCGGTGGCTGCAGCTTATCCGCATGATTCCTTATTTGAATTTTTCATAGATTTCGCAGCACCCAATGGCCGATCGCGCAATCACCAAAACGAACACGAGAAGCCTTACGGTTACGTCTTGCGCGGCAGCCAGTTGGCGGCTGGATAGTGGGATTCCGCAGAGCGCATCCGTTGCCCAATGCCGGGCTCCGCTGCGCAATCTTCAACAAGACGAATCCAATGTCGTCGCACCGCAAACGGCGCATTGCTTACGGCCCCCAACCCGAAAGGATCGCAACTGGAATCCTTTCTGGGAGATTCGCCCATTTTGGATGCAACTCTCCCAATCCCATCATTGCATGGCGCCGCTTGCTGCGGCACGACGTTTTGAAACTTCCAGAGGGCAGATCCGGTTACGGTTTCGCCGCTTCCTGCGCCCATGCTGCGCGGCGTTCCCGCCTTTTTCGCGCCATTCAAACCGGTCATGGCTGCGCCGCTGCCGTAGAGACGCACCGATCCCATGGGCGCGGAACTGTCCGCTCAGCCGCGCAGTCTCACGCGCGCGCGCGAGCACCTCGTCACGCTCTTGGCTGACCCGCCTCGCGAGGTCTACGGTCGAAATGACCTGGGCCCCGAGGTCTTCGCCTTCTGCGGCCGAGTGGTCGTGCGCGAGGACTTCTTCGTGCCCAGCGTGCGTGAGCCGAGAGGCATCGACGACATGCCGCTCCGCTTGGCCACAAGCTGGTGGCACGCCCTGGAGCCCAAAGAAGTCGTTCCCAAGGTGAGACCCAGCCGGCGCTATGGCTTAGGTGGACCAAGGGCGGACGAGAGGCGTGTGGAAGGCGAGACGTAGGCACCAGCGGGCTGTGAGACCGGCGCCACCTGGCTGGCGCGAGCCAACGACTCTGGGGGAAGGCCTCGACAAGCGTGTGTCCGTGGTGACAACGTTACGTGGAGGCCGATGTGGAACACGGTCCTGAACCTGCGGTTTGCGAGAATGGCGTTGGGTCCGTGGCCACCTCCCCAGCCCAACAGCAACCGCCTGGAGAGACAGGAGTCGCCGCGAATCCCAACGGCAGACTGGCAGCTCTTGAAGTCACGTGGCAACGGAATGCGTGCAGAAGCTAAATGGCCCACAGACTGGTTTCCAAGACGGTCGTGGTGTGGTTCGAGGTCGTGAGGCCGAATGCTAACGCCATTCTCTTCCCCACCCGCTCCGCCAGGCGCAATCGGCTTCGGGCACGCCGGAAGACAAGGATGCGAATCGACCGAGGACCCAGCCGCGCGACGTTGGCAACGATCTCGTCTTTCCGGAGAAGCACTATCGCCCAATCGTCTTGTTCCTGCACGCCGGGACGCAGAGCCGCGCGCAGGGAGTGAGAGATGCCCTCGCCGCGGTGCTGAGCCGGGGCATGGACTTTGTGTCCGTTGACTTCTCCAACTGCGGACTGAGCGACGGGTTCGGACCGCTCACGGTGGGCATGTGCGAAGCGGACGACGTGCGGTCGGTCATCAGCTTCATCCTGAGCACGGGCCACGCACAGAAGGGCAGCATCGGTCTCTGGGGCCACAGCCTGGGCGCCGCGGCGGCGCTGCAGTTCGTCGGCATCCAGAATGGAGACCTCGTGCCCGAGGTGCTGGCGGAGACCGGCAGCATGTCGCTGTCTCCGTACCGACCGGAAGTCGACAAGCGAAAGCGGAGCCTCTTCCGGGCGCCCACCATGCGCAGGAGCAGCACCACCGACGGACAGGGGGACGAGGAGGCCCCTGCCGGTCCGATCCTGGAGCGCAAGAGCCTGAGCGCCGTGGCGCTCACGAAGGCGAAGAAGATGTCGTTCCGCCGCTCCACGGCGGCCCTGTCCTCGGAGAACGGCTTTGACGACATCCCCAGCTCGCAGTCGCAGCCCACCTTGGTTCCTGCCTTCAACGCAAACATGAGCCCGGACGCCGCAGCCTCGGGCAGGATCAGCCTGCCGGAGGCGGGGAGCGGCTCGAGCACCAAGAGCTTCTCGAGCATGGTTCCCAGTCCGCGGGTGTTCTTCCCCTCGCTGACGCAACAAGACTCCACGAAGGCGGAAGAGGAGGAGGATCTTGACATCGTCGAGAGGGTCTTCGAGACGGCGGAAACCCTCGATCTCCGCTTGGCCGTGGGCGCGGTCGCGCTCGACAGTACGTTTGCGTCCATGGACTGGTTGATCACAACCCTGTTTCGAGGACCCGAGGTAAAGCCGCCAAAACGCAAGGGAGGCAGGCCGCGCCTGAACACCTCCGAGTCCGATACCAGTGTTAACCCGCGGCTCCCTTCGGATCCCGACGACTATGACGTCGCGAAGGAGATCCAAAAGCGAAGTCCGGCGAAGCGAGAACCGCTCGATGGTCTCGCTGCCAAGGACGGGCCCTCCCCGCTGGCGATGAAGAAGAAGTCCGGCAAGCGAGGCTCCTTCTGGCAGGTCTTGCGAAAGGAGGACCCTCTCCTGAGAAACTTTAGCAGTGAGGGAGCGGAAGAGCCGCCCACGCCTCCCGCCGCGGACCCGGGGCGGCCGCAGAGACCGCACGCCCTACGGTCCGCTGATTTCAAGAGGAGCGAGTCGGCCCCCGATAGGATCGCCTCGCCTGCCAACAACCCCAACTCCCCAAAGCTAGCTGAGGAGGACTTGAAAGTCGTCGGAGGCACGCTGGAGCGCATCCTGGGTCCGTCCAAGGCGGCCTCGCGCCGCCGATCTCGGATTGAGGACGCGTGGAACGCCGTTCGGAAGGCGGAGCCCGCGGAGGGGACAGCCGGCGTGGAGCCGACGAGCAGCAAGGAGAAGATGCCGGAGGCCATGAGGCCGCCAAAGCTGAAGCCCGTCGACACAGCCTTGCAAGTGCGGGCGACCGCCAAGTCCTTCAAGGAAGGGACGAGGTCCAACTTCATCAACGAGCTGGTGGTGAAGGCCGGCGCGGCCATGGTGCGCACCGATCTCGTGCGGTCGCTGCGCTCGGCGATCGGTGATGGTCCGGACTATGTCAACGGGATGCAGCCGCGCCTGTTTGCGGGCAGGTGCACGGTACCAGCCATCTTCGGCCACGCGGAAGAAGACGAGTTCCTCACGTCGGAGCACCTGCAAGCGTTTCTGGAGGACTACGGCGGGCGAAGGAGCCTGATCTCCTTTCCCGGTGGCCACTTCAAGGAGAGGCCGGCCATCTGGAGAACCTCCGCGGCGGACTTCCTCGTCGAGCAGCTTCGTTCAGCGGAGGTTCTCGAGGCGGATGACGCCGCGTCTTCGACGACGTCGCTTTCGCCCCTTGGCCTGAGCTTCAAGGCCGGTGGCCTGATGTTCAACCTGGACTGGCTGACGGGGATTGCCGAGGAGCCCGTTGAGGAGGGTGAGAACGACGACTACATCGACAGCAGCGATACGGCGTCCGATTTCTCGGTGCCGACGCCGAGCAATCAGCGGAGTCCGCCGGAGGTTCCGGACACGCCGACGTCCATGAAGTCGACGGAGGACGAGCTCATGTCGGAGGACAGCGACCATCCGACTTCGGAGTCCCGGCCAAAACCCGCGGCGAGTAACGAAGAGAGAAAGGGACGGCGGCGCAGGAGCATTCGTCGGCGCCACTTCGCGGGAGACCACAAGTACACAAAGGAAGAGCGAGCTGCGGCGAGGAAGTTCTACGAGTCGCAGCGCTACGAGTTCGCTGCCGACTTCTCGTCCAGCGAGGGCAGCCTGGGCATGCGCCTCGTCCCCGCCGGAGAGGCGCGTCGATGGGCCGTGGTGGTGATGGTCACCGAGGGCGGGCAGGCGGAGAAGCTGGGGATCAAGGCGCGGGACGTGGTGATGAAAGTGAACAGCGTGAAGGGGGTCTCCTTCGACGCGGTGATCGAGCAGATCAAGACGAGTCTACGGGACAGGGGGGTCGTGTCCGTCAACTTTGCGCGCCAGAAGAGTCCCTCTCCGAAGAAGGGCGCCGCCATGAACAACGTGCGGCATCTGAGCGCCGAGAGCGGACCCATGCATGATGGACTGGAGTCGCCGAACTTCGACTCGTCGTTCAAGGGACCGATCGCGAAGCCGAAAGACCTGTCGCTATCTCCCTCGAAGGGAAAGATGAGCTCGGGGGAGGAGAGGCGCTCAAAGGCGAGGGTGGAGTTCTGGAAGAGCATTGGGCCGGTGATCGAGGCGGCGGACGTCCCGGACGCGGCCGTTCTCGTGGCGCCGTGGGATGTGATGAAGAATCCCTGTGCCAGGGCCCTCACGTCTGCTCAGACGGAGACGGTGATCGACTGGCGCAAGCAGAACGGAGTTGCCGTCCAGTGGAGGGAAGAGGTGGAAAGGAAGTACCGCGTCGAGGAGGAAGAGGACGACGACGGGGCCACGCCAAAGATGGACGCGAAGGGGGACTCGCCAGCAAAGCCGCGGACGATGTCGTCGGAGAAGATCAATGCGCAATACGAGAACAAGGGCGTACCGCACGCGGCGGGTGGGTACATGGGCGAAAGGAAGGCGTCGCGCGATCGCCCTCCGTCCAGCAAGGGAGCACGCCGCTCGAGTTTCTCTCCGCGCGACAAGAAGGAAAAGGAAAGGATGATGGACGCGAAGCTTCCCGAAAGCTTGTCGTCGGGCGGCTTTCCGATCTCGACGCCGAACAACCGGAGAAGCAGCGCCATCGCTGGAGAAGACTCCTCCACGTTCTCCAGACGAACGCCCACCTCCGAACCGGGAAAGCTGTCCAAGCAGCTCCTGCAGGACGTTGCGGCCCAGCAGGACCGGACGCAGACTGCCGCCGCGGAGAGGGACTTGAAGCGAGCTGCGCAGTACAGGAAGCAGGCGGAAACTGCCGAGCGCGATGACAAGCCCAGGATCGCAAAGCTGCTGCGCAAGAAGGCAGCGCTGGCGGAAGAGCTGGGGAAGGCGCGCCAGAAGGGTCTCGAGGAGTACGCCGCCGTGGTCCGGCGGCAGCAAGCCGACCGCGACATGCGGAAGCTGAAGGTCGAGAAGAAGCTCGACGTGTCCACTCCGCTTGCCGGCGACGGCGTCCGGCGGAGCGCGGGAGCGAGGCGGAAATCCATAGCGAGCAGCACCGACGGAGACAGCCTTGTTGGGGAGGCAACGGACCGCATCAAGACCTCGGGAAATCCGCGCCGACGACACAGCATGCTGGAGACGAGCTCCAACTCGAGCGGGGATGACAACAGCAACCTGTCCGGGCCTCGCTCGTACAATACGCGGGAGGACTCGTTTCGGAGAAAGCCCATGTCCGGCCGGCCTTTCGGGTCGTTTCGCAAGAGGCGGACGAGTCGAAGCTCATCGCGCGGCTCCAGCAGCAGGTTTCCATCGCCTCGGAAGGGCAGCCTAGCGTCGTCGACGTTGACGGCCGACGACAACACCTCGTCGGACGCGTTCGGCTTCGGAAGTGACGAGCTCTTCGCGCGGGATACGCTCGAGTCGGAGTCGTACGACTCAGACGACACCACGACCATGGGCAACGTGGCGTCCCTCGGCCAGATCAACAACAAGCGCCAGTCATCGAGGCTCCGTCGGGCACTCACCTTCATGAAGAAGAAGACGGGGACTAGCAGGGCCGCCAAAGAAGGCGAGGCTGCGGGGGCTGACGCTTCTGGCGCCGCTGCGCGCCCCGCAAGGCGCATGTCCCGGACGCGTGTGTCCAAGACCAAGGGCAAGAAATCGTCGGAAATAATGAGCGTCAGCCCGATTGCGGCCGCGACCATCCCAGAGATACCCATCATGAACAGTGGAAGTAGCTCCGGCTCGTCAACGCCGGAGAAGACGGGCGAAGTCAACATCGAGGTACGCAATGCAAGCGGACTCTTCGGGGACGCAGCTCACGGCCTAAACGTCCTTTTCTCCCCCTCCCCCCCCCCCCTCTCTTGCCAGGCTTTGACGATCTTCGACATTTTGGACGCATATTGGCTAGAGACCGTTATGGACGAGAGGATTTGATGATGACTGCCGTGCGCAGTGTGTGCTTCCTGGAATGCCTTTGGCCCAAGGCTTGGCCGCTGCGCCTTATTGCGACGTCAGCAACAGATCCCTAATCGCGATCTGCGTTAACTCCGTTGCTTTTTAGCTCTTGTCCCGCCCTTCCCAAGCTATGTAAGCTGCGTATCTGCGTGTTGCCGTAAGTGCTATGATGGAGTGGAAGAAACCCATGCGAGGACCAAGAAACTCCTATGCTTCCTCGGGTCCCTCTGTTTTTCACTCCAACACGCTTGCGACGCGCGCGCTTGTCTTCCCTTCAAGCAAGTTCCGCGCCTATTGTCTACCCGCTGCTTCGTCGCTTCTGCGACCCTACACGTGTTTGGGCTGTTTCGGCTGTTTGGGCGGTTTTGGCTTTTTGTGCAACATCAATCAGCATCCAGCGGCCTGAGGGCGGTCGCTTTCATTTCTTCATCCGCCACCTCCTGCGCGCCGCGGCATAGTCGAGCGGATACAATCCGCTCCAGTGCCGTGGCGTCGCACGCCTTGGCAAGCTTCCAGAGCTCCAGGGCGTTGTCGTCTGTCACAGCCTTTCGCCACTGGTCGACGGTCTTCCGCCTCAAGACCGGCAAGTCGAATCTCACGGCCGCAACGTACACCTCCGGCAGCACATGTCCACTGCAGAGCTCTAATCTGTCAGTGTACACAAATTGGAGAACTCCTCGGAATGCGTCGGCACCGATGCCATCGATCTCGATTGCTTGGTCGCCCTTCCCTGTCGCCCTTTCCTCGGTTTTCTCGACAAAACTGTAAAGATCTGGAGCCCGATAGGCCAGGATTGCTCGGTGCGCAGAAACGATTTCTTGACCAACATAGAGTGTGAGATCCCCGGCCGTGGCAGCGGCCAGGATACTTCCAAGGGAGTCGCGAAGCCGAGCTCTCTTCAGCCGCGCTGGCGGACGTAGGCTTGTTGGGTATCTCAAGATTCGGATGGAGATCTGTTCGTCGCTGGAGACGGCCGCCAGGTCTGAGTCCTCCACAATAACTAGGCGGCCTTCTGGATCGATGGTCATCGCCAGGGGGCGAAACGCGCGGCCGCATTCATCCGTGCCCGGATCATCGTGGACGAGCAGCTCGATCGTCCCATCTCTGCGAATCATGTACACCGTGGTCCACACGTCTCTCTCGCCCTCGCCCGCCGTATAGGTCAAAAGCAGAACATTTCCGGCGCCGTCCACCTCTCCATCAAGAACGCTCATTTCCTTGACGCCAGCTGCTCCTTCCACTTCGAACTCAGCGACGCTCCAGATGGGCGACTGGGTCTGCAGGCACACGCGCTTCAGAACCACCCGCATGTGTCCTTGTCCGTGCTCCGGCCCGAACGAGGTACTAAAGTGACATCCTGCAAGGACCACGTCGCCGTTGTCGTCAAAGGCGATTACTTGTGGCGGCAGGAAGAGGAAGCTCCGATCGGACGACTCCCAGACGCTCTGCTCTCCGGTGGGGTAGACGATCCAGATCCCCTCTTTCCGCTGCCGCGACCTCGAGAAGAAGAAGCACATGGTACCGTCGCAGTCGTTGGCGGCTCCCGCGAAGCGAAAGCGAGGCCCGTGGGGCATCCTGGGCAACCTCAGGCGACGGATCTCTCCCTCCGTGGTCACCGCGGTGATCCGCCAAGGCAGCATCTCCTCCACCAGCAATGCGTCCTCCCTGGGCGACCAGATGATACTCCGAAAGCTCCGCCCGGGAGACACAAGCCCGCGCTCGGGCTTGGCCACCAAGGGCCGCAGTGCCGGCGTGCACTCCGGCCGGAACTCCAGCACCTGGTCCACATCGCTCAAGAGGTAGAGGCGCCCGTCGGGCGTCGCTGTAACCGCCTGCAGCTGCAAGTCCTGCGTGTCCACGTGCAGCACCTCCGGCTGGAGCGCCCGTGCAGGGCTTTGCATCGGCGCCGGGGCCAGCGCCGACGGCGCTGACGTATGCGTTGCCAGCGAGGAGTTCTTTGACGGACGTTCTTCAAGGGATCAGCGCAGCTCCAGCGCCAGCAACGCTGGTGCCAATCTCGCCGCCGGCTCCAGGGGCGCCAAGGCAGATGGCACTTCCGTCGCGGCCGCCACTGCGACGACGGCAGCAATCGGTGCAAGATTGCGGCGTAAGATGCGGCTTCGTCGCCTCGCCGCCTCTGTCCGCGTCCGTCCGACTGATCTTGCATGACTCCGTTCGCCAATCAGAGGCTGTAGTACAGGTGCACCTCCAAAGTTCGTCATTTGATTTTAGCGAATCCGACGCACTTGCCTAGCTCGGCGGCGCCACAGCGCCTCGACTGCGCTTCCAAAGAGCTTTTGCAGCCTCGCGGCCATCTTGGCAGGAAAGCGAAGGGCTTGAGGGCGAGAGGCGCGGAAGTGGGCGCACTTGCTGACTTGAAGGGTGCAAGGTTCTGCAGCGGCGGATCAACCTTGAAGAACATGATGGCCCTGCCGAGCTTCGGAGAGCCTCTGCCAGAAGCGCTGGTGCCGCGGGGCGCCGCCGTGGGCAAGGTGAGGCTCATGGTCGCGCACGGCGACGGGCGGCTGTTCCTGGCGGACGGCAACTTGCAGCAGCTGCGCATTGCAGAGCTGAGCCCGGGCGGCGCCTTCCGCACGGTGGCGTCCACGGAGGCGGACCCGCACGCGGAGGCGAAGCTCTGCCCGACCTGCCGGATCCCCGAGACCAACTTCAGCCTCCTGGCGATCGATCCCAAGAGAGGTGCGTGGCTGCTGCGGACACCGAGCTTGACTTGCGCGGGCAAGACTGACGACTGTGGACCGCGGCGTAGAGTGCTTCGTCTCCGTGGACGAGCGGGCGGCGATGCTCCGGCGCGTCGAGTTCGAGGGCAACGGCGCCACCATGTCGTACCGCAGACTGGCGGGCCACGCGGAGGACATCAACGTCATGGCCACCTGCGCGCACACGGACGGCCGCTTCTTCCTGTACTACTACGTGGGCGGCGGCCCCGGCTGCAGCGAGTACATCGGCTTGGTGATGCCGGACGGCCGAGCGCGCTCGCTGCGCCTGCCGGACGCGGATGATAGGGAGGAGATTGTGGTTCGGACGATCCACTGCGACGACGACGACAACGTGGTCATCGTCGGCATGCACACGAAGAAGAAGCTGCTGGTCGTGAAGCGCCTCTCCGTGCGACGAGACCGGCCCAAGTGGCAGCAGATGGAGTACTGTACCGCTGATGTCGACGGCGACGCCGCTCGCGTGCTGATCGACTGGGCAGTGGACGGCGACGGCAACATCCTCGCCCTGATGGGCATGTCGCCGGCGTCAACGAGGCAATTCATCTCCGTGTACCTTCTCTCCCCGAGGGGCGACATCCAGACGCTTTTCCATGAGCGGGCCGTCAACGCCCTTGGCTACACGGTGCTTCCCACCGCCATCACCATCGACGCTTTTGGGGACGTGATTTTGGCCGATGTCGTCATGAATGACGTGCAGAACGGCGGGCGGGTTCGGCGGATCGAGGCGCGACTGAAGCCGCTCTCGCGGCTGCGGAAGGTGACCTTGAACGACTGCTTGGAGGACATGCTCCGTGATGGGCACCACAGCGACGTGGTCTTCGCGGTCAGCGGCGAAGAGATTGCGGCGCACCAGGTGGTGCTCCGGAGTCGCAGCGAATACTTCGCGGCGATGTTTCGCACCGAGTTTGTCGAGAAGGCGACGGGACGCGTCGAGATCGACGACTTCAGCGCCGAGGTCTTCCGGACGCTCCTGCACTACTTGTACACCGATCGGTTCGACGTGAAGAACGACACCCTGCTTCCCGAGCTGTACGTCATGGCGCTGCGGTATCATCTTCCAGAGCTGCAGCAGCTTTGCATCCGCCGGTGGATCCGTTGCTTCGACGACGACTCGGCGTTGGAGCTGCTGGTCTTTGCGGAGCGCTACGAGGTCGCGATCCTCAAGGACACCATCAAGAAGCGGATCCTCAGCTGCCCAGAGGCCTTCCTAGAGCAGCGGAAAGAAGCCCTTGAAGCCTTCCGAAAGCAGAACATGGACCTGTGCCAGGAGCTGCTCATGGACTGCCTGGGCGCTTTGCGGGACGCGAGAATGCAGAGAAACGACGACATGAATCAATTTTGAGAGTTGGGGCGGAGCTTGATGACACGAAGGTCCATGAGATAGAGACATTTGCTTGATCACTTGATTATCCCGAACGCCACAAGCACCCCAAGCGTTGACAGCTGCATCGATGGCGAGCGCAACCCAAACCCCGCCGCAGATCGTTCCTTGTCAATGGGTTCTGCACCTCCGCCTCCGCCTCCGCCTTCCAGCCATCATCATCCCTGTAGGGAAGGTACCACACAGACGCTGTCTCCACACGGCACGTCCTGCTAAGAACGACACACAGAGAGAGGGGTAGTTGACCCGCCTTCCGCCAACCCGCCAACCCGCCAACGACCCAAGAAAAAAGACCAGAAGACCCGAAGGCCGACGCCCTGTATCGATAACGGGCGCATCAGGAGCGGCAGCAAAAGGCGGCAGCAGAGAGGCCAAAAATGGCGTTCCTCGGCGCCGTGGCATCACCAGAGCGGCCCTCGTCACTGAGGACCCGGCTACCTAGTCTGCAACCTCGCCCCTCTGCCAAGGCCTTCGACAACTTGGTTTCCACCGCCGTGGAAGAGCCCCGGAGCCCCTCGAGGCCGCTTCGAGTTCGCTTGCCAACGCCGCGGCAGCTGCCACGCCGCATCCTGCGGCAATGCCGAGCTGCCGTCGACAGCCTTGGAGGCACCGTCGTCAGCGAGGGGGCTACCCATGCCGTGGCGCCGGCCAACGCCGTGGAGCAAGAACAAAAGGTCTTGGCACTATGGCTCCTGCGCTCAGCGCAGCTCGGGGCTCTGGAGCCGGAGGCGTTTTACTCGCCTTCGGCGCCTCTGGCTGGCCTGCGGATCTGCGTGGCGTCCAAGGTGCTCGAGGGCTACCAGGAGGGCCTGTTGCGGCCAGTGGTGGAGGCGCTGGGAGCGCAGTGGAGCGGCACGATGCATGCCTACGTGACGCATTTGGTGGTGCCTGCAAGGGGCGACGCTGGGCCGGAGCTTGCTTTTGCGACCTATTTGCATGCGAAGGAGCTGGCGCTGCCCTTGGCCAACCTGGTGATCCGCGAGCTCACCTACGGAAGAGCCAGGCGCGAAGTGGGCAAAGAAAGGGTCAACGAAGACGCGGTCGACGACGCCAAGCAGGACATGCATCCGGAGCATCGCACCGTGCTGACCGTCCGCTCGGGGCCACAGATCGTCACTCTGCCGTGGCTGCTGGATTGCATTGTGCACAAGATTCGGATGGCGGAGCATGAGTATCGGGCGCCGCAGATCCGACTGGACATGGCGCGAGGTCCTGGAGCTTTTCCCACGAACGCACCGTCCAATTCGATAGTCCTGCGGGCGTCGGATGCGAGAGTTGCTATCCAGGCAGATCGACATCGTCGCTTTGATGCTTGTTTTCGACACCGCGTCGACAGGCCCGACGCTTTGCGAGGCTTTTGTGTCCAGATCGATCCCGAGTTCGACGAGTACGAGAGAGAGCGCATCAGGGCGCTCGTGACAGATAGAGGAGGCGTATGCCAGGACGAAAGCGATATGCGCGATGGAGCGCTCCCGCATACCATTGCAATATGTAGGAGGCGAAGACGTCGACGCGACTCGAGAGAAGCATGGCGCTCCGCGCGTAGCGTCGCGACGGTGCAGAATGCGCACTTGTCCTGGTTGCAGGATGTGGCAAACACGGGGCTCGTGCCCGACGCCACATCGGATGGTGCCGATATAGAAGCGGCCGAGATCTATACGCCAAGGTGGTTCTGGAGAGTCCTGACTCCAGAAAGGCTGGAGATTTTGAAAGGACTGCGGATATCCCTCACAGGGTTCAGAGGTATGCATCGCGGGAACTTGCAATGCATCTTGAGAAGCTTGAGAAGCATCCAAGATTATCCGAGTACTAAATATGGGTTTCCTCCTGTAAGATGCTCGATGGAAAGCGCGGATGGTCATGGCGATCGAATGGGCTGGCGCCGTACATGTGGGTCCGCTGAGTGGCGACCTCGTGACGCATCTCGTGTGCAACATCGGCCGGGCCGCCTTTGCTAAAACAGATGGCGACGCGAAGCTCCCGGAGCAAAAGTGGTCGGACAACAAGAAAGTGAACCTCGCAAGGCGCAAAGAATTGATCATCGTAAATCAGAAATGGCTCTTCGACTGCATTAGAAGGGGAAGGCGTGTGAAAGTAGGTTCATACCTCATGTTCAAAGCTGACAAGCTGGGTCCCGCGCGACCCGGAAAGCGCCGCCGCGCCTCGAGCCCTTCGGCGGCGGCACCGCGGGGAGCCCGCCAGGAATCCTTCGCAAACGCGCAAGAAGGCGCACGAAAGACCGCCAAGAAGGACGCCTTTGTCTTCCTGCTGAGTGGCTTCGAGAGAGGTGGAATTGAGTACAGAAGCGCAGAGGATGCCATCCGAAAACTCGGCGGACAAGTCCGAGGTATCGCAAAGACTCTCTCCGCTGCTCTGCGTTGTACACGTGATGACGCTAGCCTTTCTAGAGGACGTCTTGGAGCATGCCATCGGAGGAAGGCCGGCCTTCACCCACGTAATAATGAAGCAGATCGCGAGAACATCCGACCTGCTGCTAGGAGTCAGGTACTTGAACGCTGCGCTTGTGAGAGGAACATCTTGCAAAGAAGTAAACACACTTGACACAACTGCCCTCACAGCGCCGGCCGGTGGGTATTGCGTGCGGAGTACATCACCGACAGCGCAGCAGCAGGCAGATGGCTGGATGAGGAGCCCTTCGAGCTCGGGGCTGCGAGCAGTCCACGAAGCGTGAATCCCGGCATCCTCGCGACTCCACAAAGCCTAGTCGATCAAAGCGGTGATTCGGAGGCATTCGCAAGCGGCTTTGGCGCACAAGAAAGATCCTTCTGGCCAGGCTGCGCCAGAGCGTGGAGATTAAGCGGCACAAGACCTTTTGAGCTGCAAGAGTTTGCTTTGCTCGTCGAGTCTGAGGCGCGCGGCGGGTCCCAGGCGGGTCGACTCTCCCCACAGCTGCTTCGCGCGCTGATCCTTTTGGGCGGAGGCGCTCTTCTTCCAGATGGTAAGCTTGACGTTATGGACGCTGTGGCCTAGATGACACCAGCAGCCGACCCAGTACTTCACAGGACAAACAAGCGACAGCAGCATCTCCCTTGTTGACGCAAGGCAGGTCGATCGCGAGGGAGGAAAACGGCAAGATGTGGAGTCGGGACCTTTTGTTTCTCACATGTACATCATCGACGTCTTGACGATGAAGAAGCGGCCTCTGCTGTCGCAGTACTTCGTCCGATGACGAGCGCGGATGAGGAAAGGGAAAGGAAGTTCAGTTGAGACTAGTAATCCTCGTCAGACTCGACGTCCCCAACAAACCCAAGAGCGCTGGCCCCGCCTCCTGCCGCCGTCGGCTTCTCCGCTTCATCATCGTTATCATCATCTCCGTCGCTCTCCCCACCACTATCTCTCCCATCACCGTTCCGACTTGTTCCGCCGTTGTCTTCATCGCCATCGTCATCGCCATCGCCATCGCCATCGCCATCACCATCGCCATCGCCGTCGTCGTCAGCAGCAGTGTCCGCTTCGTTGTCGACGTTTTCCTGGTCATCCAACGACGCTTTGCGCTTTCGTCGTCGCGTTCGGTCGCCAGTGATGATGGTCGACGTATCCAGACCGTCCAGCGCATCAGACAGCTCCTTCTCTTTCTTCGCCCGTGCGATGTCCGCCTTGCTCGGGACGCCGCCGCGGCCGTCGATCTTCGCGCCCGCCCGCTTCAGCCTGCGCAGCAGCTCTCTGTCTTTCTCGTCGCCAGACAGCTCTCCCAGGTCCTTCCAGAAGCTCGGGCCCAGTCTCATAGCTCTGGCCATCGCCTTGATCTTGATGAGCGTCTTGGACTCGGATCCGCTCTCAGCTTGCGTCCGCTTGGCCACTTTGGGCTTCTTGGGCGCTGGAGCGCGCTGGATGGTTTCGTAGCAGTCCACCAGAAGCTCGCGAAACTCCGTCTTGTGCCGCGAGAGGTCTTGCTGCAGGCGCTTCTCCACCGCAGAGCGCACCGTGCGGGCGGTGGGGTTCTCATCTGGCGTGAAGTGGACAACTTCAGCGGGAAAATCAAAAGATCCAAAGGAAGAGGGCTTTCTGCCCCACCTTTCAGCTCCGCCAGCACTTCTTTCGTTGCCCTGCGCACTTGCGCAGGGTTCCACGACGTCGTCATGGTCTCTCCGAATCCTGACACGCAGAGACGGGCGCTGTGCTCCCTCCTTTTTTTTCGTTTGGAGTTTTTGCGCGGGAAAAGGGGACGCGACACCGTGTCGCGCAGAAGACTGGTTATCACACGCCCGCTGGTATGGAATCAGGGGCTAGAAACGACTAGAAATCGGCCCTGAACTTGGGATAAAACGGCGTAGAACAGCTGCGACAAGAGCCTCGAGGGAACCGCGTCGAATTTGGAGTCGGGAAACCCACTTCAGACTCTGGACGCCGACGAAACGCCTCAAAAGCGGAAAAGGAAGCAAGCGAGGAGTATGTGGACTTGTGGTAGAGGGCTTCTTCTGCTTGTGGTGGGATTCTTCTTCATCGATGAGGTGTTTGGGAGAAAGGGCCGCCGGCACCGCTCTGAAAGGTCTGTGCGCCTTCGACGCCGGAGCTAGCTAAAAGCTTTGAAAGTCCTCAGCGCCCTCCTGCGCAGGGTCCAGTCCTTCGACGACTCCTTGGCCAAAGTCCAGTGGATTCTGTCGCTGTGCGCTCTTGCGGTGGTGGCGCCGGTGCTTGTCAGTTTTGCGCACAGGTACTCGCATCGGAGTTTCTGGATGCATGGTGCAAGCTTCGGAGCTGCCCCTTCTAATGCCCCGCTCAGCTTGTACAAGGATCCGGCGACGCCGCAGCTTGCCACTGCTGCATTCGGAGCGGTGAAAAGAAGGATTGTGAGCTATCTAGGTGAAGAAAAGACACGGGCTTTCCCCGATGGATGCCAGCTGCTTGCTGAACACGGCGTCTCTGTACACCAGGCAAGACAGACGAAGAGGCTGAGCCGGAGCCTCGCAAGACGAAGTAAGCCGCAACGTCGCTTCGCAGACCAACAGCCTCACGCCGCCCATTCGGCGAGCCTCGCTCCCCGCAAAGCTTAACGTTCCGGCAGCCAAGTGTCGCGCTCATCTGGAGCAAGAAGTGGAAACCCGCGGAGCGAGGCTTGCGGGCCGACGTGGGACTCGTCTGGTCGCATCTCGATGTCGATGGAAGTGGACTCGCCTCGGCTTGGCGTCGCATTGGTTCATGATTTGAGAACAGGATCAATGGACCAACGGCAGGCATTTCAGGCTTCCAATCAACCAATGGTAGACGCTCGACTGCTTGCATTTGCCATTCAACATCCAAGTAAGATGTCTTCGTCGGCGGTTACGAAGACATTCTGCCCGAAAACGACCGCAGTCGTAGAGGCGAAGTCGGACGCCGGCCTCGGAGATCGACCTCGCGGCAATGAGTGCCGTCGAAGCTGCGACCGCGCTCGAGAATGCGGCCCTCTCCAAGGCCCTGCAGCGGCCACTGGTCAAGCAGTCCGACATGGGACCGGAGATGACCCAAGAGACGCTGGAGGTCGTGGAGACCGCCATGCCCAAGGTGGCGGCGGGCACCTTCGACGCTGCGTGCGCTCAGATCAAGCAGGTAGGCAGAAATGCCACCACCATCACCAGCAGTAAGAGAAGCTGCTAAATCCTCCGAAAAAACAAACCTCTAGACCGTGGAGCGCAAGTACGGAGGCACGTGGCACGTTTGCATCGGGGAGGGCTTCGGATTCGACGTGACCTACCAGCAGAGCCACGCGTGCTTCGTGTTCGTCGGATCCCTGGGCATTCTGGTGTACAAGACATAAGGCGGAACGTGAGAGACGATCAGCAACAAGAATCAAACCCGATAAAGAAAGAAGCACTTGGGATGCTTGCAAGCAAGTTCGACTGCGAACCCCTAGCATGTGCAGCTGCTGCTATTCAAAATCTTTCGTGGCGAGGCTGCAGTCTTGCGTTGCCGCATCTTTGGCATTCCTTCTCCACTCTACGCGGCTTTGGCGGCATTCAGGAGCGCCCGGAGCTTCCCACTCGGGTCGCTCAGCAGGCGATCTGGAGGGCCGTACTCGGCCACCTCACCCCTGTCCAGCACCAAAACCTTGTCCGATCCCAGGACCGTTGCCAGCCGATGAGCGATGGCCAGGACCGTGACCTTCGAGCCCGACGTGTCTTGACCCTCGGCCTCCGACGGGGCGCCGCCAGCGCCGTGGCGATGCTGCTTGTCGTGCGCGTTCGGATTCGCAACGTTCTCAATCGCCTTGGAGATCAGCTGCTCCGTCTCGACGTCCACCGCGCTGGTGGCCTCGTCCATGAGCAGGATCTTCCGTCGACGGCAGATGGGCTGCTCGGGAGGCCCCTTCGGCCTCGTGGCGGTGGCCGTTCTCGCTATGCTACTGTCGCTCTCTTGCCCGAACTCACTCAGATCCCCGCGGTGCGAGTGCGACGGGAGAGCTTCCGCGGACACCTGCTCGACCAGTCGGGGCATATTCACAGCCGGGCGCGCCTTCTGCTTGTCCTCCACTTCGCCCGATGAGGCCACGAGGGCTGGGCGCCTCACCGGCAACACCTGATAGAAGGCCCGCGCAAGGCACAGCAGCTGGACCTGACCAGCGGACAGCGGCGACCCGCCGACGCTCAGGATCGACCTCTCTCGCTCGGGAAGGGCGCGGACCGCCTTGGCCAGCTGTGCCGCTTCTAGCGCAGCCCAGATCTGCTGCGTCGTCATCTGATCATCGTTCTCGTCGATGCAGTGACGCTTGTGCTTCCGCAACCGATTTGGCACGGCCAGGGTGGGTCTGACGTTGTCGATGACGTTCCGGCCCTCGAAGACGTACGGGTCCTGCGGAATGATGGCCAGGGCATTCCTCAGCGTCTCGAGGCTCACGTCGGCGATGTTCACTTGGTCGATGAGGATCTCTCCGCTCTCGATGGGGTACAAGCGGAAGAGCGCCGCGAGGATGGTGCTCTTGCCGGACCCGGTCCTACCCACGATGCCGATGCGCTCCCCGGGCCGAATCTCGAAGCTCACGTTCTTCAAAACCAATGGCTGGTCCGGCGCGTATCGGAACGACACGTTGCGGAATTCAATGCTGCCCGTCCATGGCCACCCGGACACGAGAAGGTCGTTCTCACTGATCTTCGTCTTGTAGGCCGGCGCGCCAGAAGCGTCCGTCGCGTTCGTCACGATGTGTCCGTTCCGAGCGCTGTTCAGCTCGGACAGCTCCGTGGGCGCTCGATTGCTGGTCACGACCACGCGCTCGACGGCCGACATCTGCGATTCCGTCTCTGCCAGGGTCCGCACGGTCCAGCTCAGCAGGCCGGTGATGCCCATCGCAGTCGATATGGAAAGCCCCGACAGACCTGCGCGCCGCGCCGTGTCCACCGCCGTCGCTGCGCCCACCGCGAACATCGCATCCGCCGAGAAGATGGCGAGCAGCGCGGCCGCGGCGACCACCAGATTCCCCAAGATCTCCAGCCGGACCGACAACCACCTGTCGGCGGCTTTGGCCATGATCTGCGCCGACGAGGCCTTGTTAAGGAACTTGTAGTTCTTGGCAAGGACACTGCTCGCGCCGCCATACACGCGCAGCACGCGGACTCCCGCCAGCGCCTCGGAGACCTGCGTAAGAAGCGGCGCACGAGCTGCAGGCTCGAGGCGCTTGAGCTCGCGAGCCACCGATCTAAAGATGTTCATGGTGCGCAGGTAAATGACGGCCATGAAAGGCGCGAAGGCCGCAAAGCTGGGCGTCACCGAGGAAATCGCTCCCAGGGACGCCCCAATCTGCAGGACACAGGTCACGAGCATTCCGAGCTGGCCCGGGAGCGTCTGGCCAATCTGATCCAGATCCCTCGAAAAATTGGTCAGCAGCGAGCCACGGCGCTGCCGGAAGTGCCAGCCCATGCTGGCGTCCATCACGCGCTTGAGCAGCGTGGTGTGGATTGCGACCGAGGCCTTCAGACCGGCCGTCATCGTGATGACGGAACGGTAGAAAGTCATGGTTGCGAGAAGCAGCGCGCAGCCGACCACGCGCATGCGGTGGTCGCCCAGCTGCATGTGTGCGTCGGGGTACCCAGCGGCGCTGTCGCCAGACCACGCAGAAATGGCGTAGTTCAGCAAGACGGTGCAGCTGTTGGCGATCAGGTAGGCAACCCCGATGATCAACAGCGACGGGACGCTGCCAAGGGCCTTCAGATACGTCTTGTAGATCAGCCACTTCACGCGGCCCCGTTCCACATCCTCGACCTCCGACACCTCCTTCGAAGCAGCCGTTTTCTCATCGCTCGGTGCCTCCGCCGGACTGGCCGTGTCGGTGGCATTCATGGGAGCATGCTGCAGCTTGTCATCCGAGGCGCTCTCCGTCGATTCGGACACCTCCGGAAGACTGGACGAGTAGGTCATGCTCCCTTGCCCGAACTCGGTCAGAATCTGGATGCGCCCGTCCAGGGTGGTCGTGTCCACCCCTGGTCTCGCGAGGTCCTTCCACTCGCCGGCAAACGTGCTCTCGCAGACGGGGGACGTCCCATCACCGGAGGTCCGCGACATCACAACAAGCTGGTCGCACTGCGCTGCGAGTTGGGGATTGTTCAGGCTGACAAAGACGGTTCGCCCCTGACGCCGAGCAGCGTCGAGGATGCCGCGGCGCCACACCTGAGCAGCCACGTCCGCATCCAGAGCGGCGAGCGGATCGTCAAGCAAGAGGATGGGAGAATTCGAGTACAGCGCACGTGCCATCGAGACCCGTGCCCGCTGCCCTCCAGAAAGCGACTTCCCACCGGACGCGACCCGTGTGGCGTCACCATCCGGAAACGACGCCAGATCCTGTACAAGCCCAGAGCCTTCGAGAGCGCGCACGTAGGCGTCCTCGTCGAAGGCCGCTGAAGCCTTTCGACCGCTCACAATGATGTCGCGGATCGTTCCCGCTGGCACCCACGGACGCTGCAGCATGACGCCCGTCGGCGGGCCGCCTTTTCGTTCATGCTCCGGTGGCACCGTGATGGTTACGCCCCCTCTCGCGCATCGCATCTCGCCCGCGAGCGCCGCGAGAAGGGACGACTTCCCCGTCCCCACCGAGCCGACGAGCCCGATGACCTGCCCTTTCCGCGCCGTGATGTCCACATTCCTCAGCAGCATCTGGCTCGTGCTCTCATCGTCGCCAGGGCCGGCGTCTGGAGGCGGCTCACCATCCGCCACTGCGGAGACGTTTGACGTGGGTGACCAGTAGAAGATGGAGCCGCCAACGACTCGAAGCGTTTCCTCCGCATTCCGCCGCTCCAACGGAATCGATCCGTAGTAGATCTCGCCCTCCGCCGAGCTGACTTCCTTGACGTGCACGTAGGCTTCCTTCTCCGTCTCCTCGGCCGCGAAGAAGTCGTGAAACCTTCGGAGCGAAGCACGACCTTCGGCAAGCGCCGAGAGGACCGTCGGGTAGAAGATCAAAGGGAACCTCAGATTGTTGAGCAGCGTCAGCGCCGTGAAGACCCTCGACGGCTCCAGGACCGCTTGCTTCGAGTACAGCGACAAGATCACCACCGTCACGATCGACGGCGCGGCGGTCAGGATGGCAACCAGGGCAGCTCGAAGGGACACGCTCTTTCGAAGCTGGCGCAGCTCCTCGTGCCGAGCCTTCTCCACGGCCGTGGACGCGGCCGGCTCCCAGTTCTGCATCTTGAGCACCTGAATACCGGAGAGGGCCTCGCTGGTCAACCGCACGCGTTCGTCCGTCTTGGCAAGCATCTGCGTTCGGTACTGCGCCAGCTTGCGGTACGACCACAGGTTCAGCGGGACGATGGCGAAGAGGATCGCCAGCCCAGGCCCGACGCTCGGCCCCAAGAGCTTCACGAGAAGCGCAATGTTCCCGATGATCTGGAACAGCCCGTCCCAGGTGACGTGCATCTGCGACAAGACCGACTCCACGCGACTGGCATCCATCTGCACCAGCGTCGTGACAGCTTGCCCGCCCGACTTGTCTCCGGCGCCCGAGGGAGACAGCTTGAGCATCTTCTTCGTCACCGCTGACGTGATCTCGCTGCGAGAGAGCATCGATATCCGATTGAGGATCCAGAAGTACGCGTTCTCCGTGAAGGTCTTGCTACACATGACCACGAAGAGGGCCGCTGCGAGCTTCACGCTGCCCGCGACGTCGAAGGGCACTCCCGTACCCGCGCTCTCCAGCTTCTGCAGGAGCTTGCCAAGCAGCAGCGGGGGCAGGAACTGGATCACCGTGTTGGCAAAGCGCAGCACGCCGGACACGAGGATGTCCTTCCTGTGCAGGCGCACCAAGGAGCGAAACAGTGGCGATTGGAAGAAGGACGACGCCTTGTCTGCATTCACCTGCGAAAGCTGCATCAGCGCCGTTCCATTGCTCCTCGTGGCCGCAGCAGTCTCCCTCTGTCGCAGCTTCATCGTCTCTTCGTCCAAAATCGGCTGGAACAGCTCATGTCTCGCTCGTGCGTCGGTGTCGTTGGAGAAGCCCCACAGATCCTCCACTTCCAGGTACCGCTGTCTGCCGATCTTGAACAGCGGGTTCAGCCACATGAAGGACGCGCGAGACAGGAACCCAGCGCGTCTCTCCTGCGGAAACACGCCATCTCTCTCCTTCCGGGATCTTCGGAAGGCCTTCGGCTCCGCTCGATTCGACTGCTGATCCACCAGGAAGTGCTGCGTTGGTCTCAGGACGCCCCCGACGGACAAGGCGTCGCTGCATCGGACCTAGGAGACAGCTGAGCAGGCGTCGAACATCCATCGCAGAATTCCCTCTCTTACGCACCTCTCCGACGTGGATCAGCAGCGCCGCCAGAACGGCCAAGCGCTTCATCAGCGCCACGCTCCTGCGCACCATCCTCTTATCAAGCAAGTCTACGGAAACGTGATTCTGGTCCTATGAACTAGCGATGGAAGACGCCCGTTCTGGGCGGCCCCAGTGGCCTTTTGCGTGGCGCTCCCTACTGCGGCATGCGCCACGAAAAGTTTCTCCAGCAAGCTCCTGGTGCCGAATGGCGAGAGAAAGATGGCGCTAAGCGCACCCCGGAGCAATGAAACTGATCGCTGTGGCGCCCTGCCACCGTCGCTGCATGCGTCCAAGTGGAGCGGCGAGAGAAGTGAAGTTGTTGCGCACGCGTTGAATGGCGGAATAGCGGGATTCAACGAATGTCAGCTGATCAAAGAGCCTGGCATTTTCGATCCGGGACGACCGGCGTGCGTCACACCCGTCACGGTGCGCCAGCGTTGATTTGATTTGATTTGCTGGACGCCTTCCGTAGCGATCCGACGAGCTCTGCGGGCCCTGCGGGCCCACTGGAGGAAGTTGGAAGCAAGGGACGCGGCAGCAACTTTACGTGTTATGTGGTGGCTGCATGAATGCTGCGCTGGCTGGCTGGCTGGTTGGGGCCGGGTAGGACGGGGTCTATTTTGTCTGCCCGTTCTCCCATCATCACATCTTCAGAAGGTTTTAGAGATTGAGCTCGCGGCAAGCAAGGGCCGTGAACCCGTGACGACAGCAGATCGTGGCGACGGACGATGCGAGAGGTTTCAGCCTTTTACCTTTTACCTTTTACAGCTTTATTCCGTTGTTCGCCTGTATCATCCTAAAAAAACTATGAGACAGTCTGCTGGACACCAGGCAATTCCTCCAATTAAACCGCCAGAGCATACCTCCTTGATAAAGCCATATTCATGTCAAATAACTTGTCATGCCATCAGATCTTTGCAGCGCCGTCCTCCCTCTGTCCCACCAGCGCCGTGCTCAAGGCTGGACACATCCTTTCTGCCTCAGCAGACTGCGACGTCGCTCCGCCTCGCGACACGGCAAAAGGGGCGAAGGCCCAGCCTCGCAGCGAACATGCCGCTGCATACTTCTTCTGCTTCTTCCACGATGCTCGTTCGAGCGCGATTTGGATGAAGGTGTCGGGCGTGTGGACATCAGCTACCAGCGGGCGCGGGACTGCGCTGGCGGAGGAAGTGCAAGTGTGGCATGGCGTCTCGTGAGTGGTGCG
>JAAMXY010000990.1:0-22822 GCA_019677205.1 Pinguiococcus pyrenoidosus
CGGAACTGGCCCGAGGCTCTCCAGCCCCGTCGATAGGGTGCACCTTGGCCACGTGATCTTTGGTCTCGCTCATGTTTCGGCCGGCGGCGCCATTTTGGCCTCAACGACGTGATGGAGAACCGGTCAAACGAGACTGACCATCGTGTCACATGGACGTCTTGAAGGTCCATTTCATGGGGTGAGCATGGGAACGGGAAGAGAAACCGGTTTCGAGATAGAGAAATTCCGAAGGACAGAGTCGAAGCTGTGGATGTTGTTCTCCGCAAGCTTCTCAGGCGGACCTCTTTCCCTCTTTCGGGGGTCGTTGGAGGGGCAGCATCGTTGTAGGGGCAGCATCGCTGGAGGGGCAGCATCGTTGTAGGGGCAGCATCGTTGTAGGGGCAGCATCGTTGGAGGGGCAGCATCGTTGTAGAGGCAGCATCGTTGGAGGGGCAGCATCGTTGTAGAGGCAGCATTGCTGGAGGGGCAGCATCGCTGGAGGCAGCTTAAGTTTTGAGCCTGCTGAGAGAGTTGCCTTGTTCGTCCTGGTACGAGCGAGGCAGAGAGTAAGAGAGAGAGAGTAAACAAGAGAGAGAGAAAGAGTTCGTGTTTGTTGTTTCTGCCCGAGTTTGCGACTGGCTTCCCTCTATGCTGTCTTGGAGTTCACGACGCTCATGGCGTTCTCGATGGTTTCCTCTCCGATCCATCTCTCGACAGCATCCACCCCCTGCCACAGACGGAGCGAGAAGCGAGAGTCTTGTCAGTCGGGAGGCGCACCAGACACACCATACCGCCAAAGAAAGCCCCCCCCTCCCTCTTCCACGCTTTTGCCATTACCGCGGCGAGCGCAAATGGCAGCTCTTTCTTCTGCTCCGTGGCGGTGAACTCGCCCAGCACGTAGTCCGCGAGGGACGAGCTGCTGCCCGGCCTGCCCACTCCTATTCGCAATCTGGGATACTGTGGCCCGCCAAGCACCCTCTCAATGTCGCGAAGGCCGTTGTGGCCATTCGTACTCCCCTTGGCCCGGAGGCGAACCTGCAGAAGCTCGTTGGCGCTCGTGCTCCTGGCGTCCCCCGTCCTAGGCTGTCGTTCTACCTGGCCGAGATCCAGCGCCGTTTCGTCCACGACGATCAAGATGCCATCGGGAGACGCCAAGCCGAATCTTGACATTGGGCGGGAGAGTGCCGTCACGCACGGCAGGGGAAGTCCCATGTGGCGCAAGGCTTTGGCCCCCTTACCGCTGCATCGCCTTCTGCAGGCTTCGCCCACTGAGGTTCATGAAGGTCCACGGCTTGAGCAGGCCCACGGTCTTCGAGCCGTCTTCTCCCCCTGCTCCCAGACAAGAGCCCTAGCATGAGGCAGCACGTCGTCGCTCGCCAGCGGAACAGGAGGGCGAGAGAGAGAGAGAGAGAGAGAGAGAGAGAGAGAGAGAGAGAGAGAGAGAGAGAGAGAGAGAGAGAGAGAGAGAGAGAGAGAGAGAGAGAGAGAGAGAGAGAGAGCTCGCCAACCACCGAGTGCCGCCGAGGCTTCTTACATGCGAACGCGCCGTAGTCGCCTTCCAGCAGGGACGCTGGCCTCAAGTCCACGTCGTGGCGTCGAGCCAGCTCATCCACGACCTGCACAAGTGCTTCAAGTGAGCCCCCCTCTGCCCCATGAGACGCCTTGGCATGCGGGCCTGCGCACCAAGAAGCCGGCGTTGTGGCGGGTGAAGGTGTACTCCGGGCCCGGGTTGCCCAGTCCCACCACCAGCAGCTTGTTGCTAGCGACCGCCCCCGCACCGTGGCCGCCGCACGCCACTACCAGGAGCACCAGGCCCACGCGCATCTCCCGAGACGCCGCTCCGGAGCGGAGAGCCTCCAGAACGGCCACACCGCGCCGGTCGGACAGAGACGACCGGCGGGAAACGTCAGCAGAACATCTGGATGTCCCCTCGGACATCCGGGGCCTTCGAGGCCCCGGGGCTCCTCGGAGGCCTCTCCGGCTGCCTGCGGCGTATGCCGCGCCGAAACCGAAGTCCTCGACGCCAGCTTGGGCCATGGCGCGTGGGTCGGATGTGGCGCTCGGCGGCGAGGCGCTGCAGAGGGCCTCTGGACAGGCCTCTGGAGGCGGCCCTGCGCCGCTGCGCTGCCACGTCGGGACAGTTGGCAGCGAAGGCACTGCGGCGGGCCCGAAAGCGAAAGGCACACCGGGTCCCATGGAGCGGCGACGGCTCCGGACGGCGCGCTGCCGGGGACGAGGCTGAAGCGGCACCACCTGCTTGTCGGGCGTGAGCCAGAGCGGCGGAACGCTGAAGCGCCATGCGTGCGGTGATGGCCGTCCGCCTGGCTGTGCGGGCCTTCACCGAGCGGGTCGCTCCGCCGGAGAGGTCTGCACGCAAGCGGATGAGCCGGCATTTCTTCCGCACGATGCGGACGGGCCGTCGCATTTTCGCCTCCGCGGCAATTGCTCCCTTTGAGGAACCCTACGCGCGAGGGGAAAAGCTTCGGAAGGAGCCCAAGCTTACCGAGGAGCAGCGCGATGTCCTGATATCCTGGGCCATTCGAGCGAAGAAGCGCGTGCAGAGCCGCCGGAAGCTGGTCGCCTATCCCACCGGGCCGGCGAAACGCTACTGGGACGGCTGGATGAGCCTCCTCATCGCGTACACGGTGCTCATCGTGCCTTTCCTACTGAGCTTCGAGGTGGACATGACGACCGGCGCTTTGTTCTACTCCAGCCTGGTTATCGACGTCATGTTCTTCCTTGACATCGCGGTGACCTTCAATACGGCGGTTGCGAAGGGAAGCGGCTACATCACGAATCGGCGCCAGATTGCCAGAGAGTACCTCAGGTCTTGGTTCGTGCCCGACCTGATAGGCACCATCCCCTTCGATATCATCGTCCCTGTCTTCCTGTCCGACAACAGCTCCTCCTTTGCGAGCCTCAAGCTGATCCGCACGATCCGCTTTCTCCGGCTGATGAAGCTGGCCCGCTTCATGCGCTTTCACCGGAAGATCTCGACGCTGGCCTTGGAGGACTTTGTGAACCCCTTCTTCCTGGAGCTGTGCAACTTGCTGGCGAGGATCGTCTTCATGATCCACGTCGTCGCCTGCGTTTGGCACGCGGTGGCGAACTGCAGCTTGTATGACGACGGCGACTACACTTTCGAGGACTGGCGCCGCTGCGGGGGAAACACCCACATGAGTCAGTACCTGGCAGCTTTCTACTTCACCACGGCCACCATCATGGCCGTGGGCTACGGCGATATCTCCGGAAACACCGCGGAGGAGCGCCTCCTTGCCATCTGCATTCAGATGCTGGGCGCGATATCCATCGGTTTCATCATCGCCAGCGTGACGAAGATCGTCGAGAGCATCAACGTCCAGGGTGCTCGCATCCAACAGAAGCTCATCGAGCTGAAGATGTGGGCACAGACTCGCAAGCTGCCTCCGAAGCTGCAGCATAAAGTGATGAACCACTACGAGCACTACCTCTGGAGCACCACCGTCTTCGACGAGGACTTCGTGCAGACCATGTGCAGCGCAACGCTGCGAACGCGCATCATGGAGGCCGGGCACGCCAAGCGCCTTTCCGCCCTCGGAGGAGCGTTCCCGACCCTAGGACGGGAGGTGCTGCAGAACATCAGCTCGCTGGTGATCCCGCTGCACCTGAATGCCGGGGACACGATTTTGACGACGGGCAACTACGTGTCCCAGGTGTACATCCTTCAACACGGTTGCCTCTTCCTGAGAGTCCTTCGCGACCTCGAGCCGACGCTGTGCGGCGTGATCACGGCGCCCTTCTGCCTGGGCCTTCACTCCCTGATCCGCCACGAGAAGACGAACTACACTGCGGCCGCGCAGCGGGCGTCCGACCTGTTCTTCATGAATGATGTGGACATCTTCTGGTTGTGCGGCATTAGTTCCGAATTCGAGAGAGCGGCTGCCAAGGAAGTCTCCACGGTGCAGGACCAGTTTTCGGCAGTCCTGGCGTCAGAGACTGTGACGACAGAGCAGCATTTGTACAAGAGGACCACAGCGCTGCTGTTCTGCGGCCGCGAGGTCCGCAAGGCCGAGACCTTTTCGTTCGACGGCATTGATCGAGATGCGGATCCTTTCTCGTCTCATAGCATCTTTGTGCCAAAACAAGTGATTCTGCGCTCGGAGCGATTGGAAGCAGCCTCTGGAGAGGCAGTTGAGAATCGTCGAAGAAAGTCGGGAGGGAAGCAGATTCCAAAGCATGCCGTGCTGCTGTCCCAAACCGGTGCTACAACGACGCTCCTCAGCAGCACCGACTCGAATCGGTCGAAGGCCTCCGACGACGACAGATCGTACCTACGGCGGTGCTGGTTCGCCGTGCTGAATCCAAGCAGCTATGCCAAATCGTCCTGGGACCTGCTCATCGCCACCATCATCGTGCAGAGTCTTTTCGTCGTGCCTTTCCGACTAGCTCACAACGTCGCACAGAACACCGCATGGGACGTGATTGACTGGGTGACCGACGCTTTATTCGCGTTGGACATCATCTTGACGTTCAACACCGCCGTGGTCTTGGACAACGTGCAAATCATCGTCACCAGGCGCGGCATCATCGACAACTATCTCCGAGGATGGTTCATGGTCGACTTCATCTCTACGGTACCCTTGGACAAGCTCCTGGCGTTCGCGATCGACTCAGCAGCGCAGCTACGCAGCTTGCGCCTCATTCGCGTGATCCGGCTCGCGAGGCTTCTGAAGCTGGCGAGAGTCCTGCGGGTGAAGTCGGCCCTCCGCAAGTACGCAGAGCGCTTCGACCTCAACCCCCTGTACATGAAGGTCGGCAGCACCATGTTCTATCTGTACACCATGGCTCACCTCGGAGGCGCGATCTTCGCCGTCATCGGCCGGGCGCCCAACGGCGTTCCCACGTCGGGCGGACGCTGCTCCTACGACTTCGCAGACGACGACTCGGTGCTCCGCGAGTACCAAGGTGCCGATCAGTGCTCTTGGATAGCGGTGGAGTTCGGCGCGGCAGACTCGGAGCGGCCACTTGACGCGTGGTATGTCGCGAGCATCTACTTTCTCTTCACGACGATGACGACGGTGGGATACGGCGATATCCTGCCGACGAACGACTACGAGAGAGTCTTCGTCACGGCCGTCATGTTCGTCGGCGCCACCGTTTTCTCCTATGTGGTCGGCTCCGTGAGCGCGCTGGTCTCGTCCAGCAACGTCGCCGCTCGGATCCAGAACCAAATGATGCAGATCGCTCAAGCTTTGTCAGAGGCCGGCGTCCATCCGCTGATCAGAACTCAGGCCCAGAGGCTCATCGAGTTTCGCCTCAGCACCACGTCGCCAGTGGATGAGCAACGCATCTTGGGCGCCCTTTACGGGCCCCTTCGGAATGAGGTCCTCATGCAGATGCACCGAACTGCGACGGCGGCGGTTCCGGCCTTTCAAAACGTCGCGGTGACGACCCTGGCGACCATTCTTAGCTACTGCGAGCCGCTCTTGGCCTTGCAAGGCCGCGCTGTGTACACGTGCCACGTTGGCGCCGGGGCCGTGTACTTCGTGATCTCCGGCAGTGTCGGGCTTGTGCGGAGAACGGCTGCGGAAGGTGCGGTCGGTGCCAGAAAGGTGCGGCCTAGGATTCTTCGCGCGGGACACTGGTTTGGCGGCGACTTCCTGTACTTCGCACCGAGCGGCGAGCCCGTGCCGCTGGAGGACTCGACGCTGTACGTGCTATCGAACGCGAACTTGCTGAGGATGCTGGACCACCAGCCCCAGGCCTTCTCGTCCCTCATGAAGATCCTACACAAGCACTCGAACAGGCCGGATGCGGCGTCCGATGCCAACCTCCAGCGGTCCGACGTGCCTGCGAACATTCTTGCCGCAGCCCAGAAGTTCACGGCACGTTTGCCCCGGGAGACGAGGCTGGAAAGCGTGGGGAGCGCAGGGTCCGACTCGGAGCCACTGTCGGAGGACCTCGTAGACGATCTGGCTGCGAGCATCATCGCGACGGCTCCCACGGAAGTGGAGCCGATGAACGGTGTGCTGAGGGCGGTGACGCACTCTGGACGGCAGTCGCAGCGATTCTCGTCCATCACAGGCTTGCCAAGCAGGACCTCGGCGAAAGAGATGGATCGTGACAGAAGATTCGTGGCATTCCTCTCCCAGCACCGCCGGAAGGCGATCCAGAAAGGCCTTGTCCCTGCCGAAGTTGAGCACCTTCGCCGGCACGCCCTGGCGGCGATCGAGCAGCAAGACGATGGGCCTTTCGAGGAGCTTTCCCCGCTCGGAGAAGGCCCCGCAAGGCGAGAGAAGGACGACCAGCTCTCGCCCTTCATACGGCAGCTCCTCGCGAAGCAGCGAGAGCAGAAAGGTGCGAAGGTAAGCCGAAAGCGGCTGTCGGAGAAGTTTCGAAACCCTGCGAAGCTCGTGGACGCGTCGGCAACCCCGCACGAGGCTTCCGCTCCATCATCTGTACTCCCCGAGCTGGGCTCAGAAGACGCGAGGGGCGTGAGCTCGTTGCCGAAATTTGCTGGCCTGGGCTCGGTGTCAGGCGGGAACGGCCCCGGTGCGCAGCCCACGCTTGTGGAATCCTTCGACGCATGGGACGAGAGGGGAAGGCAGAGGAACCTGTCGGTACACGAACCGGAAAGACATCCGTCTCCGAGGAAGACGACGGAGCAACGGTAGTGGTGGCGATGTCTGTCACAGAGGAAGGAAGCCTGGCACTCGACGTAGTAGGCGCGGGTTGGCAACGGATAAGAGCGGTTTGCCAGCGGCGCTCCTCGTCGGTCTCTCTGCAGCTTCCCAGGACGCAACTGGTGTGAAACTCGTTTTTTTTTCCCTCGGAGATGGCTTTATGCTCCCCTCCGAAGGGAATCCTTAGATATCCAGCGTCTGTGCCATTCTGGAAGCTGTCGCATCTACATCTGCTTCGTCCTGTGGCGCGTCGGCCTGAGCCTCGTTCAGTTTCTGCAGCTTCTCGACTTTTGCTTGCCGCCTGATTCGCTCCCGCTCGACCTTGTCGTACAGCCTCTCCACCTTGCAAGGAGCAGCATTCCACGGAAGTTTGTGAGGATGCATGCGGATCGGAACTGCCAACAGCTGCCCCCACCTTCTTCCGAACTAGTCTCATCTTCCGTGCCTGCCTTTGCGACAACTCGGCCATCCCATCGGGGCCCTTGCTGCCCTTGAGCTCAAAAAGACGATCCACGGCTGCGCCGACGTCGTCGTCGACGCTCAGTAAGGCGCGAATGGCATCCTAGATCCGAGGGCCTATCAGCTTTGGCGCAGGAACGCAGCTGGTGCTCGCAAGGAGAAAGATCCAACCTGTCTGCTGATGTTGGGCACGTGCTCCAACAGCGCTTCTATCTGTGAAAGGAATCAGACGACCAGAGAGCGAGGCGTTAAGCGCTACGGAAAAAGCATTCTAGGCTGCCCACCCACCTTGGCCTCATCGCCATCGTATGGAGTCTCCTCTTCAACGGCGTCTTCGGCCTCCGGCCGCTGCGCGGGGCCTGCATCTTGCTGCAGCGGGTCCACCCCGCCGAGCAGGTCCGCAAGTGGCACATGCGGCTCGGTCAAGGGAATGCACGAGTTGTAGTGCATCTCGCCATGGTAGGAAAGGTGCAGCACCGGCTTGTCGGCCTCGCCGGGCTCCGCTGACCCCAGGCGAAGCGCTGGGGCGTCGTACTGGTGCACCAGAATCTCCGCCTGCAGCAGCTGCGACGCCGCGAACAGCTCCGGATGGCCACCCCACTCCCCATCGCAAGCCATCTTCGCCACGTAGTCGCCGAAGGTCTCGTCGTCCTCCACAAACCATCGGAAATGCTCCTCGTGCGCCCGGATGTAGCCTACGATGGCCTCCCGCAGCTCGGCGAAGCGACCGTCCTGCCCGTACACCTGGTCCGAAAGCGAGCGGAAGAGGCAGTTCCCATCGCCAGTGACCTCGCGCACTCGGCGGCCCAACAACGCAAGCTTCTGCTCAAAATCCTGCTCGCTGGACACCTGAAGGATGGCTTCAGCAAGAGGCTTCTCGTCGGGAACTTCAGCGTGGAGCGGACCTGTTTCTTCTTCGGTGGCTTTCTGTTGGGTTTGGAAGGGGTTGGGCTCTTTTTGGGCTGCTTTCGGCCCTTTCCCATAGCAGAGCCTTCTGCTTCTTGACCAGGGAGAAATGGCGGGAAACAAGACCTGGCGGAAATTTTGAAAGCATCCACGAGCATTTTTGAAGTTGCATCATTTGAATTTAATGATGTATAACATACTTTTATTGAGATGATAGTAATCCATTCACCGATCACCACTGGATTTATGAACCCAAAATTATATTTGAAATTTCCGTTGAACCAATCGGAATGCTTTTCAGTTTGTTTGGTTCCAAAGCGCTCCGGTGTTTCCCGCCATTTTGAGTTGATCCGCAGGCTGGTCAGCTCCAATCGCCTTACCTTCAGCATGGCAGCCCCCACCAGGCTCGTGAATCCCAACGCAGAGGTCGTGGCCAAGAGCCAGGCCCTGGCAGTCAACGTCGCGGCGGCCAAAGGCCTTCAGCAGGTACGCGAAAGACGCCATGGGACAGCCCGGCGGAAAGGAGGATGCGATGATTGCCAAGCGGTTTTGGCTCAGCGTTTAGTTTGAAGGCGAGTGGGATAGCGACAGGGGACTGCTCAGGAGAGAGACGACGAGCTGTGGCGGAGAGGGAAGAGCAGATGGGAAAGATGCTACGCAGCCGCAGATTCGAAACGGATTGGTGAGAAGCTCGTTGGCTTTCACCGCGCACTTGGCAGAAGCGACGAGGGGTTCGTTCTGTAGGAAACAGAGGGAAGTAGGAAAGACATGGACAAAGGATCGTGCGCGCCTGGTGGGCCCAGAATGGTCTTCTGAGCAGAAGTTCGAGGTGGCAAGTGGATGGACAGCTCGATTCGAGTGCGGCCGCCCCCGCTTTGTCGCAGATTGGGTACCCAGGCAGATACCCCGCTGGACCCATCATCTAACAGAGCCTTGTACCACTCTTGGCAAAGGTGCTGAAGTCGAATCTCGGACCGCGTGGCACGCTGAAGATGCTCGTCGGCGGCGCCGGTCAGATCAAGATCACCAAGGACGGCAAGGTGCTGCTCGGGGAGATGCAGATCCAGCACCCCACGGCCGCCATGATCGCCCGGACCGCCACGGCTCAGGACGACATTGTCGGGGATGGCACGACCTCGGCCGTGCTTCTCACCGGCGAGCTGCTGAAGCAAGCTGAGCGCTACTTGACGGAAGGACTGCACCCGCGAGTCATTGCCGACGGCTTCGACGCCGCTCGGGACCACGTTCTTGACCTGCTCGAGGGCTTCAAGATGGAGCAGGGCGACGTCCTTGAGAATCGCGAGCTCCTCGTCAGCGTGGCGAGGACCTGTCTGCGCACCAAGCTGGCGGCAGAACTGGCAGAGTAAGGATCCCCGTTCGCTGCATCCAGCGCGATCACGTGGGAGGCGATGGTGCTAATTGCTGCTTCGATCCGCTCTTGCTTCTCTCTTTCTCTCTCTCTCTCTCTCTCTCTCTCTCTTCTCCTCTCTTCGCAGCCAACTGACAGAGTCCGTGGTGGATGCCGTGCTGTGCGTGGCCAGTGCCCGGGAGTCGGTCGGGCCGAACCCCATGCCTACGGAGCTGGACGTCGACCTGCACATGGTGGAGATCATGCACATGAAGCATCAGTCGGCGCATGACACGAGGCTAGTTCGTGGCCTTGTGCTGGACCACGGAGGCCGCCACCCGGACATGCCGTCGATGCTGGAGAACTGCCACATCATGATCTGCAATGTGTCCTTCGAGTACGAGAAGACGGAGGTCAACTCGTCGTTCATGTTCAAGAACGCCGAAGAGCGCGAGAAGCTCGTCGAATCGGAGCGGCGCTTCACCGACCAGAAGGTCCGCCAGGTCGTCGAGTTCAAGCGCATGGTCTGCAAGAACAACGAAACCTTCGTGATCATCAATCAGAAGGGCATCGACCCGCTGAGCCTCGACATCTTTGCCAAGGAAGGTGAGTCGTTTCGCTTATGGTGTTTTTTTTCTTCTCCTCGGGGGGTTGGAGGCGGCGGTGGAAGAAGGGCCTAGGGAATCAAGTAGACGTTGTGGGGTGGACACCTCACGCATGTCACTCTCCAGGCATCCTGGCGCTGCGCCGCGCGAAGCGGCGCAACATGGAGCGTCTCATGCTCGCCTGCGGCGGCACCCAGGTGAACAGCACCGATGACCTCGACCGTGGAAGCCTGGGCTTTGCTGGGCGAGTCTACGAGCAGACGCTGGGCGACGAGAAGTACACCTTTGTGGAGGACGTGCGCCACCCTCGCAGCTGCACGATCTTGATCAAGGGGCCGAACAACTACACCATCGAGCAGATCAAGGACGCGGTCCGTGATGGCCTGCGCGCAGTCAAGAACGTCATCATCGACGGCGCGGTGATCCCGGGCGGCGGCGCCTTTGAGATCGCGGCGGCCGAGAGCTTGATGCGCTTCAAGCGCGATGAAATCCGCGGCCGTGCCAAGATTGGCGTCCAAGCTTTCGCAGATGCGCTCCTCATCATCCCCAAGGTACGGGAAGCAGGAGCATGGGGGAATGAGCGCGATGTTGTGCGCCCACGGCTCCCCCACAAGGGAAGCCAAACACTTACAATGCTCGTCCTCTTAGGTGCTCGCTGAGAACTCGGGCTTTGATGTCCAGGAGTGCCTCATCCAGCTCGAGGAGGAGCACCGGAACCGCGGTGTCGCCGTAGGATTAGATGTGAACACTGGCGAGCCCATGCTGCCCGATCAGGAGGGCATCTGGGACTCGTACTCCGTCAAGCGCCAGTGCCTCCACCTTTGCACCATCTTGGCTACGCAGATCCTGCTCGTGGACGAGGTGATGCGCGCTGGAGCGCAGATGGGCGGCAAGCCTCCGATGAACCCGGAGGATGGCATGGAGTAAGGCAGATCGCTGAAGATACGGAAGGTGGCGTTCCTGTGGATGCCGAAAGATGCCACCATCCAGCGGCAGCAACGCTCGCGGAGTGTGCCCACCCCTCAAGTCCTCCTTTCCTGCCTTCTACAAATGCCATGCACGTCTTGGCAAGTGCCGCAGACACCGCGGCGTCCGACTCGCCACCAAGAGAAAGCCAAAAGCGCCTTCCTCATCTCTTCTTCGTCCACTTGTTCCCGTCATTCCACCGGATGCCGTCCGATTCCCACTGCCCTTCGTGCACGCCATCTCCTGCGCTGATCACCTCGCCGTCGATGGTCCCCTCGAAGCTCCATTCCCGGAGCTTGTAGCGCTCAATCTCCTGCGCAGAGCAGCCCGCCTTCACTTCCGATCCCTTCGGCCCAACGTCCGTGCCGCTAAACAACGCACGGCTGCCCTCAATCCGGATCTGCCGCTCGCAGAGCGGATGGAAAGGATCGTCATAGCGCCCCGCGAAGCGAGCTGTGCCAAAGCCGAAGAAGTGGAGTCAGGAAGAGCGGCATCCGAGCAAAAAGCAAAAAAGGCAAACAGCTCTGCGTATACACGCCGCACCTGAGCCAACACCACTTCCTTCTCCACTTCTTGAAACATATCGAAAGATGCTTTTGGAAGCATCTGCTTGAGCAGAAGCGCTAAAGTCCCTTGCAGAATCGGAAGACATGTCCCTCGTCCCGACGAGGCGAGCGCTCGGAAGCGCTGCGGTGGTCAAAGGAGGATCATGCAAGGAAACGGACGCAGGCCCCGGCACCGGCACGATCCAGGCGGTCGCCATGCTGAGAGCGATCCAAAGAAGTAGGATCTTCATCTTCTCATCTTCGATTGCGGCGCGAAATCCGCGCCGTCTTCGACGCATCCGTATCTGAAAGTCAATGAATTCCTCGTTTCGACCAGTTCGGAGAGGGGAAGTCACTAAACTTCGTGTCTTATCCTCACCATCCTCATGATCCTTATTCATAGGAGATCTCTCGCTATGTACCGAAGTGGATGACTTGCGAATGAAGCTCCGAAAGCGATTCAGGATTTGGTTTACCATCGCCGCGATGGCTCTCCAGGCTTCACATGAGAGGAATGGCCCCATCGACCGCGCATTGGCTCACAAGTGAAGAATCCTTAGCTTGTTGCGTGTGGTTTGGATCTATCGGAGCTCAAGTCCACCACCGAGAAGATGCTGTAGCTAAAGCTCTCGAAGCTTCCACGAGACTCGCGACTTACCGAGCCTAGCGAAGTGCGGCAGTATAAGTTAGTGGTCTGAAGCGGGAAAAGAAACAAAAAGAAAACCACCGGGAGTCAATCCAGTCTGCACTCACCCCGCTTCCCATCTCGTGGTCGCTGCAGACTCCTGTCCGGTGCCCAGCCCGCTAGTCCCGGTGCCTAAGGAAGCGTGGCTTGTGAGAGCAGCTTGCGACGAACGATGGGACCTTGAACGGAAGCCAAGGCCTCACCTCCCGAATCGCCGGATGCAGAACGACTGGGGTTCTCCCATAAGAGTGCTCGACAGACGTCAAGTTATCCAAGGTGTTGCTGCCGTTGGAGGGGTCGCCCCTGCCAAGGTCTGCCGGATCCTTGGGATGAACCGAAGGCGATCGCTTGTCGCGAAGGCCTCGGATCGCCTGCACCAGTCGCCCACCTTCGCCAACGCGGCCGATGGCGCTGCTGGCGGCGCGAAGCAAGATCTCGGACCCTCTCCGAAGGGGCCGCCGACGCCGCTCCGGCTCCACCAACTCGTCCGGCTCTCGTCGGATCCGCAGCGGCAACCGCCCTGGCGTGGACGACCTCCGTGAGCCGTCGCGGATGTCGGCCACCCGTCCCTTGGACATGGTCCCGCGCGCTGCCAGAGATCGGCGCTCCAGCATCTTTTGGAGCTCCGCCAGGTTGGGAGACGGCAAGAGATGCAGGACGTCCCACTGCATGTTTTGCAGGCATGGGTGATCGCGAACTTCCTGCGGCCCGTCGGCGCCCAGGCGCTCGCTTTTGTTCTCGGTTAGGAAGGCCGACACGAGCGCCCTCACGTCCGGCGCCAGCTTCTTCTCCTTCCAGACAGCTTTCTGGATACTGTCGGGCAGCTTCATGGCTTCCTCGCCTGGAGAAATCAGAAAAAGAAACTGTGTGAGGAGCGGGCTAGTGCTGCGTTGTGTTGTCTTAAATTGTGCCGCGTTGTCTTTTATGGTGCTGCGTTGTCTTATATGGTGTTGCGTTGTTTTATACTCCATTGCATTGCGTTGCGTTGTCTTATATTGCATTGTCTTGCGCCGAGCTGATGAGATGGACGTATCACGTCGACGTACCTGGCCAGATGACCCGCGCCTCCACGATGTTCCCGAAGACGAAGTCCCGCTCCTCCTCGGCGACGTAGCCAGGATTGAACGGAAGGCGGCCGGTGAGCATCTGGAAGAGGACGACGCCGACGCTCCACCAGTCCACTTCGAAGGAGTGGCCGCTGCCGATGATCACTTCCGGCGCCAGGTAGTCCAACGTGCCCACGGCACTGTACATGAGGTCTTCGTCCATGGCCGCGCAGAAGCTGTAGTACGAGTCCGAGTTCTGCGAAGGCCCTTGCGAGTCCTCCGACGGACGTGGCTCCACCGAAGCCGCAGCGCTGCCACGGCTGTAGAGGAGCTGGGATAATCGTCGGCTGACCTTGCGCTGCGGACGTGGACTGGAGTCCTTGACAGACGACGGACTGCGCTGGACCGGCGGACTGCGATCCGGCGTCGTCGGGAGGCTGGGCGGTATGGTGGACGCGATCTGGCTGAGCCCAAAGTCCGCGACCTTGAGGTGTCCGTCTTCCGTGATGAGGATGTTTGCGGGCTTGATGTCGCGGTGGATGATGTCGCTGGAGTGGAGGAAGTGCAGCGCCATCGTCAGCTCCGCCACGAAGAACAGGGCCTTGGGCGGGGCCAGCGGACCGACGGCCTCCAGGAGAGCGTCCAAGTCGCCGCCCTTCACGTGCTCCATCACCATGTAGAGGTTGCGGTCGTCGTGAAAGCTGGCGTACAGCGTCACCACAAAGGGCGAGCCGCGCCAGAGCTTGGCCAAGATCTTGCGCTCTTGCTGGACGCGCTTGCTGAGGTGCTTGGCGCGAATGTCGTTGATGCTCATCACCTTGATGGCATGCAGCGTGCGGTGGCCCCATCGCCGGCCGAGGAACACCTTGGACGTCCCACCCTGATTGATCTGCCCCAGGATCTGGAAGTCGGCAATCGTGTGCCGATGCACCCCAGTATTGCTCTGGTCCCATCTGCCCACCAGGAGGTCCTCCTTGAAGCGCACGTGAGACGCCGCGCTCTGCAGCAGCAGCAAGAGGTCGGCGTCCGTGCCGGACACTTCCCCCAGTTTGCCGTCGCTGTCGACGAGGCCTCGCATCATGGCGTTGTAGTTGAAGACGAGTCGATTCCTCACCAGCGCGCAGTTGGCAGCGTTGTCCTCTGCGTCGATCGCACGGCGAAGGCTCTCGCGGAGCTCTCGGAAGCGCGTGGCTTTGCGATCAAAGCGCTCCATCGCGCTGGAGATTTCCTCGCGCAGAAGCCGCTCGATCTTCATGTCCGCTTCTTTGATCAGCGAGTTCATCACACGGTCCTCGCGAGCAAGCCGCTGAGATTTCCGGAGAAAAAAAAAGACCCCAGTGAGAATCATGGAGGGGCAGCGGCGTCCTAGGCATCGAGTTCATCATCGTCATCATCATCATCATCAATATCATGGTACCTCCGTCTCGCCAGGTGGGCGGCTCTTCTTCTCTTCGCGCAGCTCATCTGTGGCGCTTGGGATGACGAAGCTGCGGGACGGCTGGTTGTGCCTTTCGCAGCGTTCGTACCTTCGGAGGATCTGGAGCGCAGGATGGCGTCGATCTCTTGACTCTCGTGCTCGATGATGAAACTCGCAGGATCCTGTTGAGCCGCAACTATGAGAAAGGCTCGTGGAGGTGCGGCACGACAATCGTGCCTCCGGCTTACGTTGTCGTCGTCCAGCTCGTCCACCGCTTCGTCGTAGGCGTCCCGGGCCTTTTGAAAGAAGGACTCATGCATCCCCGCGCTTCCCGAGTCATCCATCTGCAAAGAGAGGCAAGATGCTGAGCGGACTTCTTCCGTCGGACCCACAAACAATCAAGACGCAGGAAGGTTTAGCTCGGGAAGGCCTTGTCCACCCCTCCCTTCTCTTTCGCTTCCCCGGTTTCCTTCTCTTCTCTGATCGCCCGAAGAATCCCAAAGGACAGATGGAGAAGAGGCGAAGGCCACAAGATGCCAATCTCTCCAGTGACGGAGGGCTGCCCTCGGTGCTTCTTCCCTCCTGCGCCGTCGATAGTCCGTGTCTCAAGGCCTTCACCAACAGCGCCGGATAGATGTCCCGCCCAGCATCCCAGAGAAGCAATGAAAACAAAGTTCATACCTTGTTCCCATCTCGGGAGTCGAGCTTGACGCTTTCCAGAGAGCTCGAAGTTCGAACCCGCAGCCGCTTGTGCCGCCCGCGAGAGCCGGTGTCCAGGTCGTCGAGAGTCCTCGGACCCATCGGTGCCAGCGGTGCCAATGCATCAGACGAAGATCCGTTTCCCATACGGGCTTTTGGTTCGAAGAATCGGCCGGAAACAAGCTTTGATAAGCGCCACAACCGCTGTATCAGCAGCTCGGAGAACTAACAGACAGCGAGGGAGAGCGTCGCTTCTGCAGCGCCTCGGAAACCTCCGAAAACTCTCGAAGTGGGCCGAAACCTCTTCCGAGCGATCATGAAAAGCTGGGGGAGTATACAACGGCACAGTGGAAAACCCGAAGGCGACCTGCCCACTGCGGCGGCGTTCCCGAAGCACTTTAAGCAAAAGAGCAGAGCCTCCAAGATGGCCCGTGCGCGCCCGCATGTTTTTCGCAGCGGCGCCTTGTTTGAATCTTATTTTGATCTCCAAAAGAATGAAAACAGGAAAGCCGACCCCCAAACGCCCGCATGTATCATCATCGGCGAAGGACCAAAAATTCTCGTCTCCGTCCGGAGCAGGGGCCCGTGGCGCCGCGTTGGCGCCACAGACTGGGACGCTGGTCATGAGCAACTGGAGCCGCTTGCAGCAGCGACTGCCAGGCCAGAAATCGCGGAAAAAGGGTTCCTCGGGAGCGCTCAACGCCGCGCTCAACGCCGAGAAGGCCGCCAAGCAGTCGGAGGCACGGCTCCAGCAGGCCTCCGAGGCCGCTGGGGATCTCGGGGATGTTGTGGGTCTCGATTGCGAGATGGTGGGCGTGGGGGTGAACGGGCGCAAGTCGGTCCTGGCGAGAGCCACGCTGGTGGATGCCTCGGGAAGTACCATCTACGACCAATTCGTTCGGCCGCGAGAGCGCGTGACGGACTTCCGGACCTTCGTGAGCGGCGTGACGCCAAGGCATCTCAAGCACAAGAAGGCCAAGATGATCGAGGAGGTGCAGGAAGAGCTGCGAGAGCTCCTGCGTGACAAAATCGTGGTGGGCCATGCGTTGCAGAACGACTTCCGGGCCCTGGGCCTGCGGGTTCCACCGCGGCAGGTCCGAGACACCGCGACCTACCGGGCCTTCATGCGCACGGCGCCGGGGCAGAGGCCTCGGCCGCAGAAGCTGAAGGACGTGTGCAAGGAGCACCTGGGCCTGGACATCCAGGACGGGCAGCACGATTCCGCGGAAGACGCGCGAGGAGCGATGCTGCTTTATCGCAGCGTCCGAGGCGAGTGGGAGCGGACGCTGCAGCGGCAGAGGGGCGAAGGGGGCTCTGGAGTGAAGGCGCTCGGGCTGTCGCAGAAGAAGACGTCCAAGCTGGCCATCGCGAAGGCGAGGAGCGGAGTCCGGCGCGTGAATCAGGTGTCGGGGAAGAAGCGAAAGCGAGACTCGGACTGAACTCCTCTTCATCTTGACGTCAGATCTCTTCTGAAGTCCATGGGCTCGAGTGCATCATTTTCTTCCTCTGCACACAAGCGGGTCACAGTCAAGTCCCCAAACCAAAACCATCCTTTCGGATGTCTGCTGCTTCCGACAAAAACGACGCCCGGAATCGGACATCACCACAGCCGCACCCGTTGTGGGAAACCATCTAGAAGTACCGTACTGGGAGAACACAACCATATTCTAAACTGCATCGGAGCCACTCTGTCGAGACGCCGAAAGGGGGCACGGGGAGCGTCACCACGAGTCAGACCCGTCTCCGTATGCGGGACTGGCCGCGAACTTCTCGTTCGAGCGCAGCTCCTGGTTGTCTGCCAGGTTGAAGGACGAGTAGAGCGTCGCCGACGACATGGAGGAGGTACGAGCACGGTGGAAGTCCGTCTGCGTCGACGGCTCGCCATCGTTGCTGGCATAGTCCGCCTCCGAGTCGTCATTCCAGCCGAGCTGGAAGCCGTTCGCGAATCGAAGGCTGTTGCGGTCGGCGGTATCCGAGAGAGTCTCGAACGACTTCGAATCCTGCAAGTCAAGGCATGCGCATTCGAAAGATCTGGAGGTGAGACCGGCTGCCTTGCACCTAGCAGGTGAATTCGGGGAAGGACATACCTCTCGGGACTCCGCTTCGTAGGGTCCCACGGCTACCTCGGGATCCACGAAGATGCCTGGTTCGCCCACCTTGCCGCGCAAGGCGCTCATGGTCTGGGTGTGGTCAATGTGCGACGGGATCAACGCCTTGAACTCTTCAAGCTTCTCCCGCAGCTTCTCGGAGACATCCTCCTTCTGCTGCATGGAGTCGAAGCAGTACCGAAGCACCAGAATGGCCAGGATGGTCCACAGCACGTCCCGGCCCAGGAAGATGATCCAGAACGAGGGCAGCGACGAGTCCACATGGGCGAAGCCGTCGTGCATCTCCGTGGCCCAGTAGAGGATCACATCAACGATCTGCAGGAGCGCAGAGGTGATGCCCAGGCCGTACTTGCTGGAGTGGTCGTTCAGGATGGAAATGACAAGCGCGATGCCGATCGGCCCCGCCGCCAGGGCGACCAACGCGCTGATGGCAACCAGGAACGAATCGCTGTGCACATACCTGCCGGGCGTCACAACATGGAGGTGAGTCTAGCGGGGCGAAGAAGCCCGGTTGCGCCTCGAGCGGGCAGGGCAACTTACCGGGAATCCGACTCGCCAAGCCAGATCCACAAGCCGAGGAACCAGTTGTCGTGTTCCGCAACGAGGGAGCTGAAGATCGCGAAGCTCCCGTCCAAGAAGATCGCGACCAGGCCGGTGCAGATTCCCCACACCAGCAGCGCGAGGTCTCCCTTGCTCGTCGCCTCGGAAGGGCTGATGGCAAGGCAGGGATACAGGGCGCGCAGGCGCTCCAAGGACGCGGAGTTCAGGACCTTGAGCGCGACCGCCAGCGCCGCGATGTTCAGCAGCATGAAGAGGCCGCTGAAGATCAGGAGGCAGCCAGCCACCAGCAAGGACAGCTTCGTCCTCGAGTCGACATCGCCATCTTCCCCGTCCGTGTCTCCGCTGATCGCCAAGGAGGTCCACGAGGAATTGACGTCCTCGCCCGTGTCGTCCATTTCTGCGAAGCAAATGGACGCCCAGGCAATCAGGGCGAACGCAAAGGCCACCGACAGCACCGAGAGCAACCACAGCAGCGCCCTCTCGGGCTTGTTCGCCGCCTGGATGCCAAAGACGCTGAGAATCGCCAACGACATGCCCAACACCAGGACCATATACAGCGTGAACACTGGCTCCATGCGATCCGTGGACGCGGCGTAGTTGAGGGCATAGCCTCCGTAGCCGATGAACACACACGCGAACATCAGGCTCAGGACGTTGCAGAGCCAGAGCACCACCCTGCTTTCCTGCAGGGCGACCGTGCATCGGAACAGCTTCGGATCGACCTTGTGCAGCGACGTGCGGAAGATGGAGTTCTTCCGCTTTCTGGAGAACACGGCGAGCATGACGGACTGGAGAATGGAGAGAATGGACAGAACCAGTCCCACGCTGGAGATGGCGATGTAGTACCGCTGCACGAAGGAGACCATGCTCGACTTGGACTCGTCCGAGTCCTCGGACACGTCCGACCAGTCGATGTTCTCGTTCAAATCGCTTGGCCCGAGCACAAGGCATGCGATGCTGATGCTAAAGTAGAAGATGCCGTTGAAGAAGTTGATGAAGCTGAGGATCCGACTCGTGAAGGCCAGGTTGTGCTTCACGGCGAAAATCGTCACGACCGAGACCAGCAGGTGCAGGAGGGCCTGGAGCATGAGGACGACGAAGACCCACATGACCCACTGGACGAGCTCCGAAGACCAGTTCCCCCGCTCGATGGCGGCAGCCACGATGCCCACCAAGACAATCAGGGCAACGATGTGGAAGGCCGCCAGCCTCGTGATGTGCTGACCGAGCGTCAGGTACGGCATCTTCCTGAAGTACGCAAACGAGGAGCACACGGTCCGGTTCCCACGCTCCGTGTCGATGCGGAACGTGGAGCTCTCGTTGGGAGTACCTCGCCGGGCCGCCATCGGGCGCGGGTCCCGCAGGCTCTTGACCCTGCCGCAGCAGTCTACGTCGACTATCTCGAAGCTTGCGTCGAAGTACACGGTGTGCCGCGAGTAGTCCGAGTCCAGCGAGTGGCCGGAATCGAGGTGCCGCAGCCGCACGGACGCCGTCCGCTGGTCGGACGCCCTCCGACCCTCTCGGTCCCTCAGCTTCTCCTCGCTGGTCCGCGGCGCCACGCCGATTCCGCTACCACCCGCCTGCAGATCGGCAATGATGTCGTTCATGTCCGTGAAGGACGGCAGCTCTGGCCCCGTCCCTCCGTATTTCGGGGGAAGGGTGCCCGGGTCCACGATCTCGTGGAGCGCCGGGACCCACTCAGCGGGCTTGGCGTAGATCTGAAACTTCTTCACGGTCTCGGGATCCAGGAAGGGCTTGACTCCGCGGAACACGAATGGAAAGATGCTCGGCACGTTGATGATGAACATCGCGCCGAGGCGCTCGGGGAACTCGTTCTGGTCGATCCCAGCGATCGTCTGCACGAGCTTTAGGAAGTCTCTCGTCACCTGCTTCACGGACATCCCTACGAGGATTAGAATCGTTCATGTCAGTAGGCCAGTACGCCAGTACGCCAGAACGCCAGAAGGCCAGTAGGCCAGTCCAGAAGTACGCCGTCGCAGTCGGAGCAATCGGCGCAATCGGCGCAACCGCTGCAACCGGCGCAACCGCTGCAACCGCTGCAACCGCTGCAACCGGCGCAACCGCTACATCCGCTCCTCGCATCCTGTTTGAGCCACGACGCACCTTCTACATCTAAAATGATTGTATACGTTTCGACGGGAGCTCGCTCTTGAGCCGATTTGTGCTTCATAATCTCGATGCCCTTCTGCTGCCACCAGACGTGGTATCGGACGAGGTTCTCCATGGTCGTCACTTCAAGGAGGTTCCAGATCTCCAGCGGGCCGTACTGCTTGAGCAAGATCGGCCGGTGCTGCTTGTCGAAGCCCAGCTGCCAGTGGGGGTAGAAGCGATTGACATCGGCGGGGTCGCACTCCAGGATCTCGCGCGGCTCCTTCTGCATCACTTCCCGAAAGCCAAAGTCGCGCCTCCACCGCAGGTGATCTTCCATCCGCTCGACGGCCACCTCCACGTCCCACTTGGAGGCACGCAGGAAGCGCAGCGCCGGGAACTCGATTCCGTGGTCCAGCTCGGCCAGTTCGGCGAGCTCCGACTGCCGACCGCGGTGCGCGACCATGTCGAAGAACTGCCGCAGCAGCTCTTCTTGTTCGCTGTTCAGACTGCCCCAGTATCCAGTCACGCCGCGCTGCGCCGGGTGGCCGGCGGGGTAGGGCCATTTGGCCGTCTGGCCCAGCTCGGGGTCCGCAGCAGCCACGGGCTGGTCCTCCTCCGCTGCCTTCGTCTCCATCACGATGGCCTCAGGAGGCGCGACCGGCCTGGTATGCTTTGGGAGTCTGACAAGGAGGGGAGACAGAGAAGTCAGTCCAACATGCGTATATCAGCAGCACGATCTTTTTCAAACGTTCGGCGCGGCGATTTCTCTCGTCAACTCTGGAAAGGTCTTGGAACGCTCTGGGCGTTTCGCGTCGGTCTCAGTTAAGCTTGGGCGTATCACTGCCACGCCTGCTCTCTCGGGCCTTCTCGTGACGTCCCCTCGGCCGCTCGAGCCTTCGCCAACCGACTCCACGCGGTCTGGGCCAAAAGCCTGTGGCCTGGTGCGCACGCTGGACTTTCCTACTCGATACCGCCGGATTCGCCTCGACCGGTAAACCGCGTTCTGCTGAGACACCCTCGGCAACGCCAGGAGCTCCCTCAGCGGCCCCCGATTGGGACGTGGTGGACCATGGAGAGAGCGTCTGGCGCTGTGTTCCACTATCCCGCTTTGCCGTGCAACGACTCACCCAGCTTTCACAGTCCTTACAGGCATCACGCCGCGCCGTTACGAGCCGTGCATCTTTGAGTGCGTCTGTGTCGCTGGCTAGCTTGGGGCTTGCGGTCCTCCGTGGCCTCTCCTGACCGCAGCGGACGTCCACCAGGAAGGTCGCTCAGAGGAAAGCGCCTCTGTCTCGGCGCGAAAACGCTGCGGGGCACCTGGGTGTAACTTTCAGAGCTTGGACCGATGCCGCCATGTGAGGGCATTGTATAAAAATTGGGGAATTCCCACGCAAGGTAGTTCTTCACCTTAGCGAGTCCGGTGGTAGCTCAATACAAATTTTTAGTCATTCTGCTCTTGCCTTTGGGAAGTGCCGGAAGAGTGCAGTGGACCGCAAACGTTTTGCAGAGACGGGATTCGTCGAATTTCGCTGCTTTCCATGCATCTCCTTAGCACAGGCGCAGAATATCAGGGACATCGGAACGCTGTGATACACATCCTCGTGTGCCAGCCAATGGTGGCCACGTGTAGGGTCATTCGCTCGCAGGATTGGTCCCGGTCGTTCTTGCGACAAACAACGCCGCGAGAAGTACGGTTGCAAGTGCAGGGATTTCCATCCGGCTTCCACTTCGTTCCCGCCCTGCCCACCGAGGTGACGACACGTCTTTGCTGCAAGTTCCCTCCTATGCCCGCTGCTAGGTTCCACGCTCGCTGATTCGCCAAACGACAAACCCAGCATCGTCACGAATCGAAACCGTCAAGAATTTGACTGTTACAGTACCCCTTTTCCCATGCTTGACCCAAGATTTCAAAAGATGCCAAGAAAAGATGTCACAATCCGCTGGCTGAGCTATCAGCTGAGGCCTGGACCTCGAACTCGAACTCGAACTTGAACTCAAACTCCAGCTCCCAACTCCGATTCTGCAACGCCGGTTTCGAGTCTGTCCCCGCGCCGCCTCGCTCTCGGCATCTGATCTCTGATCTCGGGAACTCGGGAAGGCGAGTGGTCTCGCCGTAGGCCAGCAGCCAGGATGCATTGACAAGCAAAGACACGCATGCCCAAGCAACCCCAACCCCAAACCAAGCCCAAGCAAGCAAGCAAGCAAGCAAGCAAGTCAAGTAGCTAGCTATCGCTCGCGCGCCGCCCCCGCTAGCTGCCTGTGCCGCCCGTGCTGCCTCGCTGCCTCCGCGCTCGCCGACGTCTCGCGCTTCGCTTCAGGCTAGCTTGCGAAGCAAGGCGTCGCTCCACGCGTCGCGCCGTACCGCCCATCCATCACGCCCTCTAGCTATGCGCCCGCTACCCGCCCGCCTTCGTCAACGGAAACGGATCGAGCGGGGGCGCCGTCCCGAGCTGGGACCATGCGAGAAGAGGTTGAAGAGCTGAAGAGCTACACTACCGCCCGCCCGGGCCCTGGTGGTCCAGGTCGTCTCTCCGGCGCGAATCAGGTGACCAGGTGACGTCCGGGGGGGCTCTGCTGCGTCACCGACATTGGCAGCACCGGACCTACTAGACCGGGAGCACCACACCCGTTTTCGACCGATCGGCCAGCACGGGTGAGGAGCCGTCTTGCCCACGCATACATCGCGCGGGCAGCGGCCCGGTTTCCGTTATGCCTCTGGTCATT
>JAAMXY010000991.1:0-46183 GCA_019677205.1 Pinguiococcus pyrenoidosus
AGGGTGGTCAGGTGGTCATCCGATGTGTGCAAAAAACCCAAAAAGCAGAAAAGCAGAAAAAAAAAGCGGACAGTTCTTCCGTCTGTCCCGTTTGCGGCGATTTTTGCCCAAGTCCCCTTTCCCCTGCTTCCCGTTTTCGGATTTTCGCCGGCAGAATGGCCCTCCGGCGCAACGTCCGCCTCCGCAAGGAGTACCTGTACCGCAAGAGCTTGGAGGGCAAGGAGAGGGCCGCGTACGAGAAGAAGCGGCAGGTGCGCGAGGCGCTCGCCGAAGGGAAGCCCTTGCCGACCGAGGTGCGCTCGGAGGCACGAGAGCTGCGCGAGGCCGCGGCGCTCGAGGACGACTACACTGCGGTGCCCAAGACGCACATTGACGACGAGTATCGGGACGCGGGCTCCATCGACCCCAAAATCTGCGTGACGACCAGTCGCTCTCCGAGCGCTCGCTTGCGCCAGTTCTCCAAGGAGGTCAAGCTGCTGTTCCCGAACGCGCAGAGCATCAACCGGGGGAATACGAAGCTCGCGGAGCTCATCGACGCGTGCCGCGGAGCCAACTTCAGCGACGTGGTGGTGCTGTCCGAGACGCGCGGCGAGCCAGATGGGCTGATCGTGAGTCACCTGCCCGTCGGACCCACGGCCTACTTCACGCTGAGCGGCGCCGTGCTTCGCCACGACATCAAGGACATTGGGACCATGAGCGAGCAGGTGCGTCCAAGAAGCCAAGCAAGGAAAGAGAGAAGCCCTCCAAGGGCCAGAGGCGGGCGGCTGATGCTGCCTCTCTGCCGTGAAAATCAACGTAGTATCCGCATCTCATCCTGCACAACTTCGGGACGGACCTGGGCCGGCGCGTGTCCATGATTCTCAAGCATCTCTTCCCCGTGCCAAAGCCGGACGCCAAGCGGGTCATCACGTTCGCCAACAACTCCGACTTCATCAGCCTGAGGCATCACAACTACCGGCGAGAGGAAGGAGGCATTGCGCTGACCGAGGTGGGACCTCGATTCGAGTTGCGGTGCTACCGAATACGCCTGGGAACGCTGGAGCAGAACGAGGCAGAAGATGAATGGGTGCTCAGGCCGTACATGCGATCTGCCAAGAAGCGACGACTCGGCTAAAGAAGCAACTCCGTTGAGAGAGACATATTGCAATTCCTCGTCACACTGGAGTGTTGTTCATCCAATCACAGCAAGCCACTTTTTGGCACACTGCGTGCGAGCCCGTATAAACAGGGATCCCATGGCCCTTGCGTTCTTCTTTGAGAGTTCGAATTTCTGTTGGCCCGTATATGTTGGGCCTAAGGATGTCCTCGGAAGAGTTTGTGGGCATTTCAAAGTCGCAAGCCTACAAAGTACATATGTAGGATAATGGCCTTTCGAAAGTTTGCCGAGTTCTGAAGAGTTTCTGGCGGACCCTCTCCGGCGCGGAAGAGCCTGGCAGACGGCCCTTTCCCCCGTCAAGCTACGCTTGTCTCAGCACGGCCATCTCTCGTCATGTCCGTAGAGCCGCCGCCAAAGAGGCAACGGAACGAGCTCCGCCACGCTCTCAGTGGTCTGCATGATGACCGGATGGTACTGTCGGACGGAGAGGCAGGCAGGTCAGACGGCCCGAGCACTTTTCAAGCTGCGCCCAACGACAGTCCCCGCACCTTGTCGGAAGCCTCGACATCAAGGGAATTCCAGACCGAGCCCGTACGCGCAGCTGCAACTTATTCAACCTTGAGTGAGCAGCTGGGCGCCATACAGGCCGAGGTCGTAGGACTTGAAGAGAAGCTCAAGGTCAAGGAGGAAGAGCTTCAAGCTGCCATGGACAAGGAAGACGACGATGGAGAAGCGGAACGGGCAGCGCTTCTCGCGCAGGAAAAAGTGGCAATCCATTGGAGACTCAAAGCCAAGAAGAAGGCGCAAGAGTGGCTTGCTGACAGCAGCAATGGACAGCGTCGCTTCGAGGCCCTCAACTCGATGACGTCTTGCTGTCAATCCTTCTTCGACGCTGTCAAAGACCACCTCGAAGGTGCCGCGACGCCCGCGAACAAGAAGGAGTTCTGCGAAGCCATCCAGAGCGCCGCACAGAGCGTCTGTGACGAGGGATCGCGACGGACTGAGCGCCGTGACATCAGCTGCGTCGATGTTGGTACTACCCGGCCGACTACGTCAACTAGCGTCACACTGCTCTCATCGGATTCGCCAAGTTTTCAGTCGATCAACAGCAGGCACAAAATACAGCACCGGGAAGAAGAGCCCACCTTCAACGCCAAACTCGAGTTGCCCGAGAATGGTCCGCACCTCCGCCTGGCGGTCGAAGTCCTATGGGAAGACTTCTGCGAGGATGAGATCTGCTCGCAAGCGCTTCGCTATCTCCAAAGCACCTACGACTTGGTGTTTGTCTTGGTCGGCGCGGCCTGCGCGGCTGGGGACAGAGAGGCCAGTCTTCGGAAAGTGTTGTCTTCGTTGCCCACGGTGCGCGTACACGTGGTGTCAGGTGCGACTGGCCCGCCCGCAGAAGAGGATGAGCCCGTGCGTCATGGCGCCTCCCAAGAATCGGAGGAAAAGGACACGGAAGTGAGTGAAGAAGAGGACGATGAAGCTGCGAACGACGAGGAGGCGATGGACAGCGAACAAGGCTTAGCATTCCCGTCCGTGAGCTTTGACCCGGCGGCAGACGACACCTCCGCTTCAAACAGGTCCATTCCAGAGGCGGAGCGTGCCCGACTGCGGCGTGTTCATGAAGAATTCGCAGAAGTCTCAGTAAGAGCGGCTGAAGATGATGCAGACCTCCCGCGCTTCTTCCATGATTTCAAGTATGGCGCGGATCAGGAGCAGAACGCTTCAGAAGGTGGACCAGACTCGTACACGAAGGAGTATCGCTACGCATACTTCGAAAAGGAGAAGTTCGTTCGCCGATTGACCAGCGTCTTTCATGACGCAACAGATCCGAGAAAGCCCGGCATGATCCCAACTACCACGATCCTCGCAGGCGGAGCCACGCAGATCGGCAAGACGATGTTCAAATGCCTTGGCATTCTCTGCGCGAACCACTACAACATTGCGACGGTGGTGCTGACGCCCACGGAGCCCGGACGAAGAGAGCTGACCCAGAAGATTGGTCGCTTTCTCGCCAAGTTTCGAGGAAAGAACTACCTGCCGGTTGCGCTCATGAGCGGACGAGACGAGTATGACACAAGCACGGAGGAGCTCGCAAAAAGCACCTTCAAGGGGAAGAAAGCGAGCGAACGGAGGCGACAGATCCTCTCCACTGGTGGTTGCATTGTCATCAACGGATCCAGCTTTAAACAGATTGATAAAGTCTACGCGGACTTGAAGACGATCCAAAGCAAGCAGAACTGCGAAGGTCGAGCTCGACTGAAAAGAGACGAACATCTGCAATTCGCACTCTTCGTTGACGAGGCCGACGAGCTGGAGAGAGAGGCCGGACCCCAGTACGTCAACTCACTGCGTCGTCTTAAGGGCCTGGAGCATGCGTGCAAGGAGAACGGGCCGCTCGAGCTGGATGACTTTGAGTTTCGCAACCCGACTGTGATCCTGTCGATATCAGCAACCCTCTTCCCCCTCCTTGCCGAGATCGAGCGTGAGGATCCGTACTCAAAGCTTGGAGCAGACGATCTGTTCTTCTCGGTAGCTCCCCCGGGTGAGTACGTGGGAGTAAACCACTTCAGGCCCCTTCAAGACAACGATGGCAACGAAATCTACTTGGAGGACGGCGAGCTCACCCCGCACAACCTGTACACCGGTGAAGGTCCAGTGCCCGGGGACACGAAAGTTGCAAAGCTCTTCCAACACGCCCAAAACATGGCAAGCACAGGAAGGCAAGCCTTGGTGCTGGATATCACCTGTAGAAGTGTGTTCTCGTCGAAAGGAAAAGGGAAAACTGCGGAATCAGGACGGGCAAGAGACCGAGTATGAAGCCACCATCCACGGCAAGGCCAAGTATATGCAAGCATTGTACCCGGACTTCGTGGTGATGACGTACTTTGGAAAGGGTCACAATGTGACTTACCGAGCCCAAGATTCCTTCTACGTCAAGGGTGCTATGGCAGTCGACCAGCCCCGCAGCAGCGGACAAGAGAGGACCAACGAAGCGGAGCCAATTCCGCAGTTCCTCAGTCGCGTTTTGCGGGATACTGAGCAAGATAACACCAACGGCAGATGCCGACCGCTCGCAATCTTCGGCTACAACATGATGATTCGAGGAACGTCCTTCCGACCTCAAGGTCAGATGGGTGCCAGCGTCGTGCCAACCCACATCGTGCTTCAAATGGGAAAGATGATGAGCATCGAAAAGATGGTGCAGGCTTTCGGCCGAGCTTCCTACACAAATGGTCCGAACAACGATGATAGCGTCACCGTACTCGCTTCCAAGCTGGACCTCGACGTAGCACGAGCATACTACGTTCTGATGGAGGGGATTCTGGAGTTCTTACGAGAAGGGCGAACCATCTCTGAGATATTCGCACGCGGCGGACCTCTCACCACTCTGAGAATGGATGAGGTGCCTATCTTTACGTTGTTCCTTGACACGAACAAGCGATTCGGCCACAAGGGCGTGATCGACAAGGAGGAGATCTTCGAGCCGGTCATAGCGGTGGAAGAGACGAAATCCTCAAGCGACAGCTGAGAGCTACGTGACAAGCGCGTACCCGTAAGGCGCGTTGGCTAAGGAGCGTTCGACGATCTTATTTTTGCATGCACGTCGTTTAATGCTCTCGCAGAAGATTCATGTTGGTGAAGGTGTGCGCCGGGGAAGGAAGGAGTGCTCTTCAAAGATGCATCAGTCGTCGCCCATGCTATCTGGAAGTAGTTGCAATGGTCGCACATTCGTGAGTACGCTTACAGTGCTGGAAGAACGAGCTGATGCTTTAGGGACACATCTGCCTTCCGCAGCATTTCCCCTCCTCTCGATCATCGTACACAGTCTGGGAAGTGGAGCGGGCGATCCACGGTTCGCGTCCCGTCGTCTTGGAAGGCTTGTAGCCTTCCTTCGCCTTCATCGCTGGTGCTTTCCACTGGGTTTCATGTTAGGTGCAGAACGCCGTCCTTTCCAGCCTTCAATGTCCGGGCAAGGACGGTCTCCTCTTTTCGTTTCGTGAAGTTTCCGCACCCTGCTTTTCTCCTTCACTCCGCTTCTCCTCCATCCTCTTCAAGACCACAGCGGAGCGTCCAGATGACTCATGTTGGGTCCTATACAACTTTTGGCGCAGACGCAAAGGGCGAAACTCTGCGGTGGATCTTCTCCGGCGGCGAAGGTTTGTTCTTCTACGGCACCTTCGCAACGGCACTGACCAAGACTAAAGAAGGCAGGTCTGCTGATCCACTCGGGAGATAGTGTTTGAGACTTGAGCTCATTCAATCCATGAGGGCAAGCCGTGGACTGGCGACTTCTACTTCGAGGAAGCCGACAACGCTCTCCTGAGGGATTCTTTGAAGAAGCTCCGCAGTGAGCGTGAAGTAGCCCTAGAGGTTGTGAGAAGCAGTGGATGCCACGGTCTTAGCTCCGCGGCCCGGTAGATGCAAGCCGATCGAGGTGTTGTGCTGGAAGCTGTGAAGCAACATGGACATGCGCTCGCTCGAGTGGGCGTCGCGACAAACATCGAAATGATCACGAGGTGTGCTGGAAGCTGCGAAACAAAGCGGCTATGCGCTCGAGTTCGCGACGCTCGAACGCCGGCGCGACCGAGACGTTGTGCTGGCGGCCAGGAAAGATAAAGGCGCTGTGCTTAATTGGGCATCCTACGCTCTCTGCAGCGATCGCGAGATCGTCCTTGCCGCAGTTGAGAGCAGCTCGGAGGCGGTATTGCACGCCAGGAGAGAGTTGGATCGGCAGCTTGTGCGGAACGCTCTGGAGCACGGACGCAAGGAGATCGACGAAGACAGGGAAAACTTCGTGCCTGCCCGCGAAGCGCACGAGAAGAATTACATGCTTACCCACGCAACGTGCGAGATTGCGTCGTTTCGAAGGAATCGAGTTGTGGCCTTACAGCTGAAAGGCAGCTCGTATCGAACGCCCAAAGCTCCAAGTTCGAACGCTCCCGTCGGCCGTCGGCCTCCGCCATTGGGAGCTGGAAGGAGCAGTGGCGTTGCTGCGTTCTCCCGCCTTTGTGGCTTCGGTGCTTGCCTTTTGCGGTCTCTTGCTGCCAAGCTCATTGCCGGCTTCGCAGCCTCTTTTGCTCTCCTCGAACTGGGCGCTTGCGTGCCATGTCGACGCCAGCGGAGTGCAAGGGAGGTTCTGGTGATGCTATCTCTGATGCGTCGCCCTCGGCAGCGCTGGCTCTGCCTCGATTTGGGCCTTCTTCGTGTCGCCGTGCGGCGTTCTTCTGAGCTTCTCGGATGGCAAGCGCCAGATGGCCCTTCGGCGATCGACTTGGGCCTTTTCGACCTCCTCGCTTTCTCTGATTCGACCCCTTCATGTCTGACGGAAGGACCGCAGCTTCGACGCCAACTGACGATCGTGGAGGACCGCATGCTGCTTCGCTGCGGGCACCATCCTGGAAAGGTGGGACAACAACAGCGCGCCCTGGCTCCGTCGTAGACGCCACATTCAGGGGCGTCCCCAGAGAGCTCTCGCTCGCGGTTGGATTTCCACCGTCGACGTGGGGCACCTCCATCACAGTTTCGTGGCCATCCGCACCCGCGTGGCACAAGGAGGGCCGCCTTGTGCCGCTCGCCGTCCCGGCGTCTCTGCCGCCCGGTCCGAGCAGCAGTGCCGCAGCCTCGAAGCCGTACTCCTGTGCCATTCTGCAAAGCCTCCCAGAGTCCTCTGGCCGCGCCATTGGTCTTGGTCCTCCCAAAGCCAGGTGCTCCGAATAGGTCTGCCCGACCTCTGTTGCGAAGTCCTCCGTCGCGGCCAGGAGCCTCCGAGCGTACATGGCAAAGATGGCTTGGACGTCCCGATTCCTGCGCTCAGAAAGGCGAGCATCTTCCAACGGCTTCCTTCGCTGCGCAGACCACTGCTTCCCATCGGTAGCGAGGCTCCGCAGCACGTGACGGATCTCCCGAAGGCTTGAGACGCTCGTCGGCTTGCGAGTTGCTTCGCAGACTTTCACGAAGTCCAGCATCTCCTCCACGCGGCAAACGACCCGTACCAGCTTCGATGCGACCTCCTCCGAGTACGTCATGTCGTCGATCTGCGCTTGAATCGTGCTCGAAAGGCCATCGATGGCTCGAAGGACACCGGCCAGACTGCGCTGCTCATGACTGGTTCGTGCACCTTGGACTTGCGACTCTCCGGTCACCGCCAGCGGGTCGTCCAGCGCGACTGTTGGACGCAGGTGCAGTGGTCCGGCGTCTTCGTCGGAAAGGACCAATACCCAGTCGTCCTTTGTCAGCGTGGCTGCGTGGCTGACGTGATAGATCTCTTTCTGCTCCGACTCCTTCGCGACTCGAGTGTAAACGCGAACGGTAGGCGTACAATGGCACCCCATCGCGCCCGTCCCAAGCGGTGCGACCCCGCACTCAATCATGTACACCGGGCGAAAGGCTATCGCAACTGCTTTTATCATCCTGCGAAAGAAACAGATGGATGTCAACGCTCGTCGACATGGAGGGAAGATCCCGCGGAAAGCCTTCACCTGTCATTCACAAGGCCTGTGTCGACTTCGTCCAGAAGGCTTCTGGCAAGCGTCGCGCCAAAGAAGTCCTTAACGGCCTGGGACGAGAGTGCTCTTCGCACCATCATCTTTCCAATTTCCGCTGGCGGCCAGCTGACCCACCCCTCGCTCGTTTGGTTCCTCCTCAAGACCCTGTCCCGCAGAACGTACCCCAGTGATCGGAAGCCACAATGGCCACCTGGACACAGCTGGACAATCCTGCGGCCTTGGCTAATGACGAACGAAGCTTAGAATGACGAAAGCTCGATCCTCCAGGTCCGGTCCGTCTTGAGCTTACCTTTCCAGGAAGCTTTCTGCCAGCATGTCGCTCAGGCCCTTCCCGAGGTCACCTTTCCTCCGCTTCTTTGGATCAACGGCGAGGGCCGAAAGACGGTCTCGAATGCGCAAAAGGCCGCAGACTCGCTTGAGCATGCGACACCATTCATCCGGAGCATGTCTGGGCATGTTCCGCTGGACTGCTTGCCTAAAAAGGCTGTCAAGCTCGCGTTCGATCGCAACGAAGGCTTTCTCGTCGGGGTAGCCGAGGCCATCTTGCGTCTGTCCCGCTCCACCGACTGATTGGTCATGTCCTAGCAAAGACAAAGACACGTGATCTTTGCCTGGCTCTACCCCTTGCTCTCGCAAACAATACAGAAGGATTTGAAGCAGCGACGTCCGGCTGCTGGGCGTAGCGTTCGATGGATCCAGAAGGCGCTCGAACAGCAAGTAGTACACTCCGTTCAAAACAGGTTCGGTCAACCTTCTTCGCTTCTCGGTATTTGTTGGAAGGGATTCCGCCTCTGAGCATTCAACGCTTGCGGCCTTCCGCTTTCTCTTGGATTGCGGGGAGGGAGAAGGGAGCATTCCCATCGGCACCTTGTCTGAGATCTCCTTTCGGGCTTCCTTTTCCTTCTTCGACTTGTCGAGGAGGGACTTGAGAGTTTGCCTCCAGCTTTTCGGCTCGCCGTTCTTTTGCTTCCCATTTGATGGCTCATCCCAACTGGTGGAAATCGCTCTGTCGACTTTCATTCCGTCGCGCATCTTCGCCACAGTCGCCTTCCATACACTCTGAAAGATGTGTTTCCATTCTGCCTCGCGCTTCCAGCCCACCAGAGACATCTTCTCAATTCCGAATGCCTCGGCAGAGAGAGCAGCAGCTTCGCCAGGAGGACGGGCCACGAAAGGCGCTGCTTCGTGCTGTCCGAGGCTCTGGACAAAAGCAGGGTCAGACGGTAGCGATAAAGCAAGCCAATCAAACGCGTTCCAGACGTGTTGCTTCGCAGGCCCTTTGAGCACGACCCCCAATCGAATTTCGAGGGCTTCCTTCATGCGCCTTTCAAGCTCGAGAAGAACTTGAACGGCAAGGCTTCTCAGACGGCTGCTTCTGCAACCTTGCAGACCCACCAGAGAAAGGAAGCTTTCACGTTCCTTTCCAGAGCGGTCTTCGTCCTTGACGGGGACAAAGCGGAGGCAGAAAATGAGCGCGACGTTGTATCCGAACGTCTCGTAGACTTCCCTTGGCTTTTCGCGAGAGCACGGTTGGCCTTCAGCACTCCCCGGCCTGGTTCCACCGCCAAACCTTGCTCTCTTGCCCGTGAAGTCATCAGCTTTGTGTGAATGGGCAAGCGCAAAGCTGTCCGACTTGGAGGTAAAGTCGCTCGGTTCCCAGGGCGTTGCGACCTGGACTGCGCACTCCCCATGCTGCTGCAGCACAAGAAGAAGCATCTCCGGGGCACGAGGCCCCGCAAGCTGCAAGCACCTCGCCGGTGCTACTTTTTCTCGCCCACCACGACTCTCCAAAACAACAGGGCTACGAGGCCTTGCTTTGTTTCCATCACCGTCGCAGGAGTTCCCAAACTGGACGACCTCAAGCACCGTCGGATTCTGTTCCAGCGCCGTTGACATCACAAGGAGTTGACCACTTTCAAGAGCCACGTCGGACAGCGAACAGATTCGGATGACAGCAGAAAACGTGTTGGTCTGCTTTGCAAACCTCCTGCAGGCCTCCACTGGATCCTCCTGACCGCTTGATATTGCTCCCACATCAAGCATCGTGTCTCCAGTAGCACCGGGCGCCCTGATCGTGCACTTGTTTCTGCAGGCGCAGAGGAAAGAGACGTTAGGGTAGATCCCAAGGAATGCAGGAATGGCTTCACGTCACTTACAGTAGCGCACAGAGATTCAAAATTGTCCACAAGGAGGGCTCGTCGTACGCTTCGCCTGCTTCTTGAGCCACGGCGGTACCTCCAAAGGCGGAGAGATCAGAGAGCTGTCCCCAATCCGGCGTCGACATGTCAAGTGGCGCCCTTTCCTCGTTCTCCGCTTCCACTGAGGCATCCTCCGGTGGGAATCGCGCTTGCACGCTCTCTGCACGCGCAGTCTTCGACCCGCCCATCAGGTCTCCTTCGTCGAGGAAGGCCATCAAGTCGGTCTCGGCGATTCCCTTTGAAGGGGGGTTCGTGGACATCATCTCGTCCTGCGCTGAGCTTGGGCTGCTTGAGACGCCACCTGGTCTCCCGTCTTGCGTATCCGGGCCTTCGGCCCTTGCACAGAGTGCCTCGTCTTCCGAAGCTTGGGCATCGCCCTCGTCCAGGAGGACACAGATGCGGTCCAGCTGATCCCCAGTTGCATCCGCCGGTGCTGTTTCAATGCGCTGGCCGTCGAGATCCGTGTCGCAGTCGGACAGAATGGAGCTAGGGAAGTCGAAGTCAAACGTCCTTTGCAGCTTACTGCTTCTTCCAGAGTCGTCGTGCTCAGACTCTCTTGGACGCTTTCGTGCCAAGGACTCGATGCTGGCGCTCAGGAGCAGATGTATCTTCTTGAGACGGGGGTCGTCGCCGAGCTCGGCGTGGAGTTCCTTGCGAATGGACTGCAGGCTTTCTTGCACAACTTCCAAGGTGGCAGACGGATTCTGTGGACGCTGCTGTGAATGGGCTCCTTCATCGCCGAACTCGCCCAAGGCAGGCCACGCCTTGTCGCCGGGGTCGTCCAGGATACAAGATGCTTTGTCGCCGGACTGGCTCAGTGCTGACAAGGCCTTGTCGCTGGACTCGCCCAAGGCAGAGGACGCTCTGTCGTCGAAGTCCTTCAGTGCAGGGGGCGCTACTTCCTCGGAGTCGTTGACGAGCGCTAGGAGGGAGCAGATGCTGTCCTCTCCTGCCCCCCAAAGCGCTTCGTCATCCACTGGGCAAGGCCCAATCCCTGCAAGCTCCTCCTGCATAGCGACGTCGTGGAACTTGCTCGCAAGCTCGCACCTGCCATCGCTTGGCAAGGCGTCCGAGTCCAAGCTGGACATGCTGGAGCACCGCTCTGCTGACGTCATACTCTGCGGCGTCGAAGTGACGTCCTCCCGCAAAGTCGCGAGCCCGTCTTCCCTTGTGCCCGCCATTGCGCACGAGGTCCGAAGAGTCTGCCCGCCACGCTGGAAGCGCACAATCTCGTGCGGGGGCAGGGGCGGATGATTTCAGAGGAAAAAACCTTCTCTCATTCGGCCGCAGGATTCTGCCGTTTCTCGCCGAAGGGACTTTGTGCGAGTGACGCATATATGTTTCTATTTTTCTATAATTTTGAAAATTTTACAACAAGATTGAAGAGGTTCAAATCGGTGAGGCCCCCCTCCGCTGATTGGCCGCCAGGACTGTCCCCCCTTGAAGTGAGGATGCAACCCGGAGCGGCCAAGTTTCCTCGGGCGACCTATTACTAGCGGGCGCATTGAGCCAGGGACGAACACCGACCCGCAGTCAAAGCAAGCTTTCGGCGGATCGCGCGGATCTGCTGCTTGGCTGGATCCTCCGGAGATCCCTGGGCGTGCTCTCGAGCCAGCTGGCTCAGAAAGAGATCCCTGGCGTCGACGAGCTTCTCCATCCGCTCGTCCAACTTGGCCAGCCACGCTTCCACGAATCTCTGCATCCGCCTTGCTTTGCCATCGTCGACGACCTCCGTCGGCCAGATCTTCCAGTTCGTTGCGCACTTGGTACTTCCAAAGCAGTGCGCGATTGGGCACCGTGCCAGATGCGGCCTCAGGCGGTCGATGGCCCGCCAGGTGGACCGCGCGAGGACACTGTCCGAGAGTTGCCTCGTCGGGACGCCCATGACGGCCTCCGGATAGGGCACCAGCAGCGCTTCTTCGTCCGTCTTGCTCTGGATCGGCGCCAGGTGCTCTTCCGATTTGTGAAGTGCTTTGTGCGGCACGTATCGCTTAGCCTTCTTCCTTGAAAGATGGCGTGACCTTGCTACTGGCCTTCTGCGTTCGCATCCGTGACTTGTGCCTCGAGCTGAAAAGCCGCGTACATCGGTGCAAGCTCGGCCGCAGCACCGGCCAGATGAACATCTTCAGCGGCAACCAACAAAGAAAGACCAACCCCAGGACGTATAGCGCATCCGACAAAATGCCGATGCGCCCTTGCGGTCTGCCAGATGGCTTCCTCCACCTCCAGCAAACCGGTCTCCGTATCAGCGACGACAGTAGCTGGAGTAGCGGCGTGCAGGCCAGCATGCACATGCCAATGACCACTATTCGCGCCCTCTTCAGCGTGCGAAGCATCTTTCTCTCGCCGGCCCGTGCGCTCCGACCGCCTGTTGTTCGGTTCGCCGTAGCCGGCGGGGAACGCTGCTCCGTCGTGTCGGCCTTGTCGACAAGGTTGGAAGTCGACGGCTTTTCGGTGGCTCTCTTCCCTTCCCCGCTATGTACACCTTTGAAGTGCCGGATGAGGACATTTACGGAGTGCACGAAAGAGGCACCCACGATGAGCCACTGGTAGAAGACGCGGAGGGACACCACGAATGAGACGTATGAGTGGCTGACCCCGAATGAGGCGTCCGACGGCCGGATCACTAGGCATCCTGCGGTGCAAATCGCCTCAATGGTGCCCAGAGTCAGCATGCCCCCCTCGAGCATCGACAAGGGGACCTCCTCAGTGGACTGCATAGCGCCCATCATCCGTTTCAAGTCCGTCGCACACAGCAAGTAGAAGAACGACATGAAAACCGAAGTGAAGCCGAGGCACATGTAGGCGAAGACCAGATTCACGTAGCCCCTCTCGCCCATGGGATCGAAGTAGAAGACCGCCAAGGAAACGCACCCCATCGTGATGCCAATCAGCTTCTGGTTCGACCTCCGCTGCAAGAACTCGCGAAGGCCAGCACTCTTGTACAAGAGGTAGCAAAGCCTTGCCAGAAACAGCAGCGAGGCTATAAAGATCATCGCAAAACACAAGGTTCTCCGAGTTTCGATGTTTGGCTGCAGCTCCACAGAGCGCTCCGCGGCCAAGACAGTACAGAGCGGCGAGGTCGTCCAGTTGTCGTTCTTCGGCAACCACGGCCAATCGCACGGGGCTTCCACCAAGTAGTCCTTGGTCTGCCGGCAACCCATTGTAGCTTGCAGCTGGAGAGCGCCGCAGCAGACAGAAGGCCAGTCACGCGCCTGCGCGACACCCTGATGCGGCAGACGCCACTGTCGCGACTCGTTTCTCAGCTTGCTGCGAAGGCCGGACGACCCCGGAGCCACGTTCCCGGACTTGGCACGAAGGTGGGATCGGATGTCCGAAGAGATTCCATTGGATATGGTCGACGAAAAGTAGAAATCCATAGAACTTTCCGGAGGAGGCTTGCGGAAGCGGACCGTTACTCTTAATTATTAAGCACTATCATAGTGGTATCAAGTATCGAGCAAAGCCGGGCCGTACTGTAGGATGGATGAGCTGGTTGCAGAAAACATTTGATTTGATTTTGTTCATCAAATAACCGGTGGCCTTGGGCAACCGTTCCGTCGCACAGAAGCTGGTCCTTGCCAGCTTCTCTGCATTTCAAAGGTGGACGCCCCCTATGATGGGTATTGATGGTCGGCGGAAGAATCTTCCTCGTACGTCTTCGTCTCGCGACGATCCAATGCCGTCGACCCATCTGTCAAATTCAAATCTCTCTGTCGTAAGACACCCAATCGGGGTGTTCGGAAGAGTTCCAAAGTGACAGATATCCAATCCCTCCCACGCGTGTTCTCCACCTTATCCCTGCAGGACACAGCCATTTTGCGAATTTGTACCGCTCTTCCACCGCTGTGTCGCCACTTTGTAACAACGCCGTTGGAGTGATCATTTGGGCGCCACTTTGTCGAAGCCCCAACCGCCGTTGCCCCTCCATCGCCTCGCGCGCGGAGGACTGGAAAGTCTCTCTGTAGCCCCAGCCGACTCCGCATGGCGCGCACGCGACTTCTGGTGGCGCTGGTGGCGCTGGCGGCGCTGCTGGCGCCGCAGTGTTCCGCTCAGGACGATGTCGACGAGGGGCAGCTCCAGGAAATCCTGCGCTTCGACTTCAACGAGCCGACGCTGTCCGGCTGGACCTTCTGGCCCTTCGCAGCGCTGAGCTGGACGCACGTGAGTGGCCTCGCACGACGCCCGATTGGTTGACGCTTTCAAAATGCGCTTAGACGCCCCGCCCAATCTCTCTCCTTCCGAAGGCCGGTGGCGAGACCGAGACCGTGGGCACTGGGCCGTCCAGCGACGCCGACGGCGGACCGGGCCTCTACCTCTTCGTGGACGCGAGCTGCGCGGGCCAGTTTGGCTGCAATGCGGTGTGCGAGCGCCGCGACGCCATCGTGTTGTCGCCGCCGCTGGACAACCAGCTGGTGGGCGCGTTCGAGTTCCAGTTCCACATGTGGGCCGAGCCCGTGGCCACGGTGAATGGCATGGAGCCGTGCAACCTGCCCTTCGACACCATGGGCGACCTGACGGTGGAGGCCATCGACGAGGAGAACAACCCCATCACCGAGACGCCGCTGTTCTTCGTGTCGGGCAATCAGGGCAACCAGTGGAACGACAGCGGCGTGATCTTCATCCCGGAGACGTCGGGTACGATCCGCCTGGAGTTCACCGTGTTCACGGGGCCGCACTGGGCCAGCGACATCGCGATCGACAACGTGGTGATCTATCAGCGCAACTCCTTCGTGAACGGCAACCTCGATCCGCAGGACGACGACGACGGCGATGGAAACGACGACGAGCAGCTCATCCTCTGGCTCATCGTGGCCATCGTCCTCACCTGCGCGGTCTGCTGCGTCTGCTGCTACTACTGCCCGCATCCGTACTGGACCGTGGCCGCGGAGAAGCGGAGAGAGAAGGACGACTACGACGAGGACACCCTGGAGCTCAAGGTCAGCACCAAGCCCAATCCCCAGCTTCGCGGCGTCGGCTACAGCAACTACGCCTCGAACTTCCACCCGGAGCGGGTGGTGCTCGGAGAAGACGGGGCGCCCATGCTCGGCGCGCCGTACTACTCCTCCTCCAAGTCCTTCCGGAGCCTCGTCGCGAAGCACCTCACCGAGGAAAGCGACGAGTCGAGCGCCACGTCGGAGAGCGACGTGACCGAGGAATCCGGCCCGTCAGACCGCGAGCCCCGGCCGGCAGATTTCGCGGATGGCGCCAGGGCCGGGGATCGGCGGACGCCGGTCTACGATGAGGAGAAGGCGGAGGGACACTACCACCACGCCACGCCGGAAAGGCAGGAACCCGAGCGCACCCTGCACCGCACGGCGAATGGCACCCCGAGATACGGATTCATGGAGGACATGAGAAACGCCATCCCCGAGGACTACGAAATCAATGGTGGAGAACTGCCGCACTACCGCGGAGAGGAGCCGGAGGAGTCTCGGCTCAGCACGATCCTGGAGTCCCAGATGTCCCAAAGCTCCCACTCGGCGAACGGCACCATGAGGTCGAACGTTTCGCACCATTCGCCGAATGGCGCAGCACAGGACGCCAGCGAAACTGGAAGCCACGTTCAGGTACAAAGCACCAGGAAAGAGGAGCATGACGAAGTGCGGCACGTGCCTGACCCAGTCTGGTGATCTCCTTCTCCCACCACGCAGCCGAAGCGGGATTCGGTAGAAACGATCGGCATGTCTTCTCAGCCCGATATGGCGGAATCCTTCGCAGACGCAAACGTAGGGCCTCTGGGTGGCGAGTCGCTTCTGCATCACCCAAGCTAATCATGCGCGGATGTCTCCACGCAGGGCTCCGTCGGGTCGGAGCAGCAAAAGGGAGAGGGTCGCAACCGTGCCCCGTCCTTCGTGGGGAGATACGACTACATCACCGGCCAGTCAGAGGGCCTGGGCTCAAGAGGCGAAGCGAAGGGCGCGGACGGCGGCAGGGCAGCGGCGGCCTTGGAGGGCGACGACGATGATGACGAAGATGGAGGTAAGTATCGGCGGCAACACCAGCTACGGCTTGGATCCTTGGTTCGCACGCGTCTCACAATCTGCTCTCCACCTCTCCCATCCCCGACAGTCATCAGAGGAGGAAAGCCATTCACGATGCAGATGTAGAAGCGGCATCCTCTGAGTGATGCTAAAGACCTCATGGACGTACTTTCGTGCCAATGCAGTACTGTAGAAGGTTTCAAAAGCTTTCCTTGCTCCGCGGCACCAAAGAGGACATGAGGAGATCGAGATCCATAGCAGGAAGGTCATGGCGATGCGTGGAATGGTGCTGAGATTGACAGATTGCTTTCCCCCCCCACCCAACCCCCCAGCAAATGTACATGTTGTTTCTGTCATCTGACCAAATTTAGTGAACGAAAAGGGTTGCAAGAATCATTTGACTTCGGAACTTCTCGCGAGTTCTGCGTGAGCACTTTTTGTACTAGTCCAACGTGATCTGGACTGTGCACTTCAAGCGACCCATTCACAGAGCTGACAAGCAGATCTAGTCACCCGTGGCGGAAGCTTCCGCGGAAGCCGCGTCTTCCTGCCTCGCCTCGCTCTCCTTCGCCTCGCTCTCCTTCGCCTCGCTGGCGGATGGATTTTCTACTTCTCCAGCATTTGATTCTTCCGCCTTCGCCGCCTTCTCTAGATCGCCAGCCTTGTCATCCGCGGCAGCAGCCTGTGGCTCCATCCGTCCAGGGATGCCCTCCAATAGCGCCTACGCGGAGAGAAGACGATTAGGGGAAGCCACTGTCCTTTTAGCCGCAAGGCAAGAACACACAAAAACCCTTGTACACACCTTCTCCCAGTCCTTGGTCTCCAGGAACTTCAGCATGATGTCGAAGACATGATTAATCGCGAGGGGCTTGTTGTAGTTCAAGTGCCGCGTGACCTTGTCCCCGATCGGCAGCTTTGCCGTCTGTCATCGGAGAGCGCAAACACTACGTGAGAGTCCCCTTCCGACTCCCCATCTCGCAGGCGCCGCCCAAGAGCGCCACGCACCCTCATCCCCAGCGACACGGCCTTGTCGTAGCAGAGCTTCTTGTGCCTGCGGGCAAGAAGGGACTTGCCAAAGTGAACTCCAACGACAAACAGCAAGCCGGTGGAAAACATACTGGTGCCTACCGATTCCGATCGACGATGCCTCCGATGACGTACACCGTCCCCGCCTCAAAGCTCTCCAAGGTCTCCTCCGCGTCGCTCGTCAAGTACACCATCTCGCTCGTCGTCAACGCCTGAATCTGCGGCGGCGGCGGCAGCTGCTCCGGATCGGGCACCGGCCCGCCTGCGACCTCTTCCCCGCCCCGCTGCTTCTCCAGGAGCTCTTGAATCTTGTCCGACACTGGCGAAAAAGCCAGCCAGTCCGCGTTCGCCCCGGCGCCCAGCTCCGCCAGCGCTCCGGCGTGCAGCTGCACCCCCTTCCAGTCGCTGAAGCCGGCCACGTTTGACACCGCGGTGGCGCAGGCGTTGTCCTCCAGGCTGAAGTCACTGAGGTGGAGCCGAGCGGGAGCCGCCGAGCGCCGATTGGAGGCGTAGCAGTACATCAGTTGCTGGCCGACGCTGGTGATTTCCCGAGGAGTCATCAGCGCCGCGAAGCCCAGGTCGAACACCACGTCCACCGGGCTCTCCCGCAGGCGCCGCAGCAGCTCCCAGCGACTCGTCAACTTGTGCCGCTGCCCCACGGAGAGCCCGCCGGCCTCTCGCGGCCCGGGGCCCTGCGGAGGCCTCTGGGAAGGACCCTGGCTGGCCTTGAGCAGCGCCTTTTCCTCCTTCTTCCTGCGCTTGGCGGCCTTCCATGCCTCCTTCCTGCGCTGGCGCTTCTGCTCTCTCTTGGACAGAGGCGGTGGCGGCTCGGCGGCGGCGTCCGACATCTGTGGCGCTGCCGTGGCGCTGGACAGAGCAGCGTGCCGGCGACTCTGGCGGACAGAGACGACGCGACGAACACGCGAATTAAGACAGATACCGGAAACGACACGTCATCGTCCGCGACGCCGGGCGGTACCCGACGTGGCCAGTCATGAGCGCGGAGCCCCACTTCGACAAGCTGCACCAGCCAGTCGCCACGGCTCCCCAGGAGGGCGCCAGGTGCTTTCTGGGCCGAACGGCGGCGCTGCTGACCTTCCTGGTGTTCCTGGCGTCCAATTTTCCGCTGTTCTACGGCGAGTTCAGCCTCTGGGCCTCCAGCCTCGGCGACCTGGGGCCTTTCTGGGAGGTCGGCGGAGCTCTGCAGCGCTTGCTGTTGCACTGCCTCTGCGTTCGGCAGCTCTTCGACTGCTGCACGGCGCTCCTGGGCGACTTGCCGCCGAAAGCCAAGCTGCGCGGGGCGTTCCTGGCGGTCATCGCCTTCGCCGTGCACCCAAGCCGAGTGCGCGACGTGCTGGGAGAAGGCAATGAGGTGAGGAAGCTGCATGGGAAGCAGGAAGGCGGGGCTGAAGGGAGTAAGCTCGCTCCGTCTAAACACGATTCGCGCCGGCGCTTCAACAGGTTACGCTCCTTACGACGCTGTTGCTCCTCCTCTCGTTTGGCCAGCTCGCGGCCATCACCAAAGCCAGCTACATGGTAAGCGCCTTGCCCTTTGTTTCCCCGTGCGGAGTCCCACATGCCGTGAGGCAGTGGAAGTGGAAGAGCAATTGACATGGACTATGCGGGCGCGCGATTGCCGCTGAACACGAGATGCTGCATGTGTCCACAGAGCATGAAGGAACTCGTGGCTCATCACGCCATATCGCTGGCGCTGTTTGGCACCGCCGCCCATTTTGGCACTGCTGAGCTCTCTCTGGCGTACGTCCTGGCTTGTGTGGTCTTCGAGCTTTGCTTCCGCGAGCGCCAGAGGGAGTATCACATCCGAACGGTACGTGGCGCTGGAGCTCCGGTCACCCAGTGCTGTGAAGGATTCGGCGAGCGGAGCACAGCTCATCGAATGCCGTTTGCAGGTGCCGACGACGGTAATCTTGGCGAGCTTGCTGAGATGCGTACCTTTCCTCGTTGTGTACTTTTTGATCAGACCGCTGGACACCGCGAGCATGTCAGCTTCTTTTTACAATGTTGAGCAGATTGCGAAGCGGACCGTCGGACTTCTGTCTTTCATACGGAATGTCGTGTATCCCGCATCCGGGTCTGCTTCTGGGGATCATGAGCTCGAGCCGGCGCCTGAGCTTGAGCAGTGGGCTCTGACGGTTGTCTTGCCTTTGATAGCGCTCTTCACGTTGGTGTCTTTCATCAGGTACGATGCCGCGCGCCAGCTTCACACCATCTGTCGCGTGGCTGAATCCTGCAAAGGCTTTTTAGAGTTTTGCATATGCCAGTTGAGCTGGCCGGAAGCTGGCTGTCCTTCTTCTGTCTGTCGTTGCCGCAGGTCTTCACCGACGCAGGTATCAATCCCTTTCTGCGTGCGTTGCGAGGTCAAACGGCCTTTGTTTTGCGCGCCTCCCGCGGGAGACTGACCCAGTCTTTGGCTTGCACTCAGATGATCTCTCCTTCTTGAGTTATCCCCGAAGCATCCCCTTCGTCCTGCTTTTGGGTCACGGAATCGCCTATTGCCTCGCGGTAGGCACGTCTGGAGCGAGCCACGGCAGGGGAATCCTCTGGATGGTGAGGGCGGTGAGTTTGCTGCTTGTGGGAGTTCTGGTGGTGCAAACGTCGATGGGAGTTGGGGAGCTGGCATCTTCGCCGCGGGGCCTGGGAACCATTTCCATTATGCAAGAGAGCATTGCTTCCCGGCAAGTCGATGTCGCCACGTCGGACGCAGAATAAGGTTCTGAGCTCAAGCAAAAGAAGTGTCTGGTTGTCTGACCCTTGCAGTCTCCTGCCGCCAACGCGACTTCGTCAACGCCGCTGTCAACCAACCTGCTAGCCTTGTGCTATGCTAAGCCTTGCTGTGGCAGGCGGTTTGTCCAAAACCCTGGTCAAAATCCTTGCGCCAAGCAAGACGAAGCTAAGCAAAAAGTCGGCGGGGCTGAATCTCGTCTTCATCCTCATCTTCGCCGTCTAGGTCCTGCTCCGGCTTTGCGACTCTGAGATCCTGCTCCGGCATGCGACCTCTCAGCACCGCATCGCGACCTTCATCACTGTCGTCTGCCGCTTCTTCCGCGCTCTCGTCCGCGGACATCGCCATGCTGCTATCCGAGTCATCGGCTTCGCTTCCATTCGAGGACCGGGACGATTCATCCATCTCTTCGACGCCGCTCCCTTCCTGCTTCGCCGTTCCGCGCTTCGCTGCTCCGCCCTTCGCAACTCCGTTCTTCGCAGCAAGGGTGGCGCTGTCTTCTACCTTTACCCGCTGCCTGCCGGAGGCACATAGAGATTGATACAGAAGCTCCTGAAGGCCTATGAAGCGCTGGTGAGGTTGAGCGTCGCCGGTTGCATCCCAGGCTCGACGCAGCCCTACCCTGGTTCCTAAGGTACTCCATCAACTGATGCCGCGGGCTGATGAAGTTCCATCGATTGGACGAGGTCACATGAGGGCCAGCCCACCGCGCCAGTTGGCCCGTCGCGTGACTGGCGTCCTATTGAGAGGGAAGGGCATGAGAACCTTGACGGAAGCGCCGGTCATGCGTGATGCCACAACCATGCAGCATCACCTCGTAGTCTTGGGTCGAAGCCAGGGGTGCCAACGTGCGCATCCACCACGGGATTGAGACCGCAAAGTGGTCGTCGGATACACGATGGGCTTTTGCCTTCTTCTCCTTCCCTTCTGCTCGCTCCGGTGACGGCTCCTTCTCGCGCTCCTGAACTTTGGTTCCTGCTTGCTTGGAGGCATCAACCTTTTCATCATTGGGCGTTTCCTCCCCGGCCTCCTTTGCCAGTCTCTTCTCGATCTGAAGAACCATGTGGTGCAGCAAAGATGGTTTCAAGTAGCAGTATTCGCCAACTTTCTCCAGCAGCGCCCCATAGATGGCATGGAACACCCCCTCCTGCTCTTCTAGTCGCCCATGCTCGAGGAGATCCTTCGGATCTTCGTAGGCGACGTACCTAAACACGACGACGAACACGAAGCCGAACACGAAGCCGCACAGAAAGGCGAACACATCAGCAACGACTTCTGAGCAACCTTTCGCGGGAATCCTTGGGCTTTTTGCCTTTTAGCTTTACGTACTGGACTTACATGTTCCCGAAGTTCGCCGCCTCAGCATGCCCCTCACCTTCCCCCTCAGCTTCAGCTTGCACTTGCAGGCCCTTGTCAGTCTGGGTCGGCACCTGGCTGAGATCTTCGGGAATCTGGGTCAGCCAGCGATCCGCAAAACCCTGAGCCGACTGCGCTTACCATCGACCCAGTTCTCGGGCCACCCATCAGGATGCTCCTGCTGCAGCTCTACAGAGATGGTCTGCAGCGCGCCTTGGACGGCCGTGATCACCTGGCTCTCCATTGGGATGCTCTTCTCTAAAAACGTGGCCGCGGCAAACTCCCGACCTCTCTCGTCGGAGGGCAGTGGCCTCCCATGCCCTTCCGGTGCTTCTCTCTGTGTACCTAAAATCGCGTCTGCCGTCCAAAGCAGGGAGTCCAGCGCGCGTCGTGGATACCTCAGGGAATCTCTGTCATCCTGCGGCGGCAGCACATGCTCGTCCGGAGCGAACGCGTCTCCTTTCTCTGATTTCGGTGGAGGCAGGCCTTGCTCGAGTTGCCACGACCAAAACGTGCTGCACAACTTGCAGCAGACGATCAGGAGCGCGGCCACGTCTACCGGATATCTACAGAAGGTCCCGAATCCCACCACCTGATCTTCCTCCCGTCGACTGCCGTGTTCGCCATCATCGCTGCTCCGTTCATCAAGGACCACCTTGGACAGATCCTCCACTACTCCCAGCACCTCCGCTGGGAGGCCAAGGTTGATCGCCAAGTTCCTGGCCACGAGGGGCCCATTGACGATCGGCAACTTCCCGAGGCCCAGCGTGTACGCCAGGCGATGGGCCCAGAATGAGATGTCTTCGCAGCTTGGCACTTGCCGCGGCTGAAAAAACTTGCGGAACGTGGCAATGTCCTCCCGCATCGGCTTCGGCAGGAAGGCTTCCATGTTCAGGTACGGAATGTGGCCCGACTCCATCAGCTTGCGCAGGTCCCATACGTCCGTGCCGCTTCGGAAAACGCGAAGGCAAAGCAGGAGAAATGCCGGCACCAGCGGCGGAATCAAAGGCACCAAGTCGGAGAGCGGCAGGGTCGCGCCATCCCTTTCCGCGTCAGCCTCCAGAATTCGAAGAGCTGCGAGTGCAGCATTCGCTCTAGCCGGACCACGCGGGCGAGCCGACATTCCCGGCACGTGCAACTGCGCTCCGCTGAAGTCGGACGACTTGGCTCCGTCGGATCGCAGCACTTCTTCGTCTTCCACGTCCTGCAACATCATGTCCACGAGGCCCGCTCGAATCATGTACCGGATCTGCTGGTTCACCAGCACCTTTTCCTCGCTGCGGAAGCATTCGATCAAGTCGTAGTGCGCATTTCGATGCCAAATCTCCAGGTAATTGAACCACAGCGTCTTCACGAGGTCGCAAGCGGGCACTGGACACCTGTTGAAGGCCGTAGAAGAGCACTCTCCGTCACTCACAGAGGCCAGACACAAGGGTACGCACTCTTCTTACCCGGTATGGTAGACCAAGGCCTGCGTCGCTCGCTTCAAAACAAACTGAAACGCCCTAAGAGGCGAAAAACCGCGTGAAAAATCCGCTTTTGACGTCTTCGTCCTACACATTTCGCACCTCAGATACGGCCTCACGGATGGCAGAGGCTTCAGGTGAGCTCTGCTGGGAGTTCTCTTCCTCTGGTATGGCCCTATCCGCCGCACACGCAGTTGCGTGGCCCCGCCGAAGCCAGCGTCCGCCGTGTCCTACGAGTTTTGTCCTCAGACACAGCTCTGTTGAGACGCCACGCTCGACAGCCGCACCTCCACGACTTCCTGGACCACATCCTGACTGAACGTGTGGCAGACCGTGCACGCCAGCCCCTCTCCGGTCTGCTCAAAGCTGCGGATCTTGCGGTCAGCTGACACCTTTCCATGGCCACACCGCGCGCCAGCGCACCTCTTGGAGCCGCACACCTCGCAGACGAGGCCGCGCGCCGGGCTGGAGAAGAAGCTCATGCCAGCGGAAGCGCTACATCCGCCACCGCGCTCGATTCGAGCTGGGCGCCGAGCGCAGCGACGGCGGGAACGCCCGGACCAGGTCAGCTGACCCTGTCCGCCGATCAGCTGACGGTGTTCTCGGCGCTCTCCTGCGTTCTCCAGGAGCGCTGCGCGTCGGGAAGTGCTTGGTAGGCTGTCCTTCACGTCTCGTATGAGTTCCGAGTACTGGGCCTCGGCCTCTGCCTCGGAGGGCTTTTCCTTCAGCTGCGATTTGCTGTCCGAGGCCGTCGCTTGCCTTCTGGGCCGAGCGAATCGCGTGGAAGAGCCGGAGTCTCCACATGCGATCGAGGGGCTTTTGGTCTGGTGCGCGGTGTACTACACCGCCGCACTGCTGGTGCTGAACTGGTCGCTACGCCTCGCAATGGTGCAGCCCTTGTTGCGCTTGGCCATGACGGCGTATCATGGCCGAAGCCCCTCGCAAGTGAAGCTGGAGAAGATGGCGCAATCGGTGATGGAGGCGCTTTTCTACGGCGGATCCTTCGTGGTGGGGGTGGCGGTGGTGTCTTCCGAGCCGTGGGTATTCACCCCGCAAGAGTGGTTCCAAGACGGCCGTCTGCTGAATCGTCGGGTGCTCTCTTGGTACTACGTCACTTACGCCAGTCGATACCTGCAAGGCTTGGTCTCGGTGATGCTGGAGCACCGGCGGAAGGACTTCTTCGAGATGGTGCTGCATCACGTGGTGACGCTACTGCTCATCTACCTGAGTTTCGCGTACGACGAGATGCGCATCGGGGCGGTCATCATGGTCCTCTTCGACCCGGCCGATGTGCCCCTGCACATCGCGAAGGTGTTCAAGTACGCCGACGACAACACCAACACTTTGCAGAGCACCGCCGATGCTTTCTTCGTCGCGTTTGCCGTGGTGTTCATCGTCTCGAGGATGATCATCTATCCCTACATGATCGCGGAGAGCTTCTCCTACGCGCTCTTCCACTTGCCGCCCGAGCGGAACCCGGGCGTGTTGGAGACCAGCCTCCTGCTTTGGATCACGGTGCTCTGGCTGATCAACTGCTACTGGGGCTTCCTCATCCTCAAGATCGGCTACAACATCTTCGTCAAGGGCGTGCCAGGGGACGACATCCGCAGCGACGACGAAGATGACGAGAGCGAAGAACCTCGCGTGGCCAAGCGGAAAGCCAAGAAGAATCAGTAGCAGCAGGGAAGGAGACGAGAGGAGAGGGAATAGAAGCTGCATTCGGAAGCGCAAGGCCTACCCACACGACTTTCCGACGGCAGAGAGCTTAAAACATGATGAAGATACCATTCGCGTGCGGTGAAAGCAGATTAGGAAGCAGGATGCCGCACGCTTCCCTCGGTCGATCGCGGTTGATAGGCGACGAGATGTAGAGCGGAGATGCTCCGGTGACGGCCGAGGACAGAAGGGGACGTCCGCTTAAGGTAGACGCAGGAATTCAAAGGCAAGGTGACGTGAAGCGAATGCCAGCGTCGACAAATCCCATACCCAAGATAGTAGAAGCAACCAAGCAGAAATCCTTGCTCAACATCTACAGGTACAATCCGCATGCACACACCGAGGTGTTCCGCCCCTCATTCTTCTGATTCTTCCGATTCTTCTGATTCTTCTGATTCTTCTAATTCGTTTTCCTCTTCCTCTTCTTCTTCTCATTCGTCTTCTTCTTCTTCGGTATCGTCCTAGTCAGTATCAGATTCTTTCGCTGCATCTGCCCGGAGAACCTCCCCTGCTCAGACTGATCGGAGCAACAGAAAGGAAAACAGAGCACCGACCCCGGCGCCGACGCAGAAACCCACACCGAAGAAGCGTCCCAGGCCGCCGGCCGTTGTCCTCGGCGGCACGAGCAGCCGTTCCGCGGGATAGGCGACTTTCAGCTTCGTATTGGAATCATTGGTCACCACCTTTTCCCAGGCCTTCATCTTGCATTGGAAGGCGCAGCCCGCCACCGCTTCCGAAAGAGTCGGGTACGAGTGGATCACGCCCCCGAGACCAGTTCTCCCCAGCGGCACGTTGAATTGGATTGCGACGGTGAGCTCGCTGATCATTTCCCCCGCGCAGGGCGCAACGATGGTTGCGCCGATGATCTTCTCCGACCCCTTCTTGCAGTGAACGCGCACGAACCCGTCGGTCGCGCCCTCGAGGATGGCGCGGTCGAGGTGGCCAAAGTTGGCAGTGTAGGTGTCACACTCCTCGCCTCTGGCCTCCAGTTCGTGTGCGTAGACACCGACGTGAGCAACTTCCGGCTCGGTGTAGGTACACCACGGCACGACCATTTCACTGACGCGCTCCTTGCCGCCGAAGAAGGCATTCTGCACGACCATTTGAGCATGGGTGCCGCTCACGTGCGTGAACTGGTACTTGCTGCAGACGTCGCCCACGGCATAGATGTTGGGATTCGTGGTCTGCAGCAGGTCGTTCACCTGAACGCCCGAGCGCAGGTCGTAGTCGACGCCAGCGGCCTCCAGACCGAGCCCCTCCACGTTCGGCTTCCGGCCCGTCGCCACAAGGATGGCCTTGCAGGAGATCGCGCGCGGCGCCCCGGTCTTCTTGTCCTTGACGTTGACGACCATGTCCGGGAACTCGGCGCTGTGGCAGGGATTCTGGGGGCTCCAGCCGCTGGCATTCTTGACGACCTGCACACTCTCGTAGTGGATGTCCGTCACGAACTCGATGCCATCCGCCTTGAGGCGTTCGTAGATCAGGGCCGCTGCGTCCGGGTCCTCCTTGGGCAGCAGCTTGCTGGAGCGAAGGACGCAGGTGACCTTGGTGCCAAAGAGGGCGAACGCTTGCGCCATCTCCAGTCCGATCGGGCCGGCGCCGATGACGACCATGCTCTCCGGCATGGCGGTCATGTTGAACAGACTGACATTGGTGTGATACGGCGCCTCCTTCAGGCCAGCAATGGGCGGGATCGCCGCGGAGCCCCCCGTGGCAACGACCGCCTTGCCGAAGCGGATCTCGCGGTAGCCCCCGCCGTTGAGCTTGACCTCCATGGTGTTGGGCGACGTGAAGGTCGCCGTGCCGGTGAAGCACGCCGCTCCCACGCCGGTCGTGCCAGCCAGCGAGTCCGCCGGTGCGATCTTGGCGCGGAGCTCTCTCATGCGCTGCATCACCTGTTGAGGGTTGGCAGGAGAAGCGTCGAAATGAGTCTGTTTGAACTACATACGCCGCGTCGACTTCGTCTGCTTCCATGGTCGTACCCTTCCGAAGTCCACCACCATCGTGTCCGCCATGACGTCCACGCCGAAGTCCACCGCGTGGCGGATCTCTGCGCAGCTCCGCGCGCAGCGGATGAGCGCTTTGGACGGCACGCAGCCCACATTCAGGCAGTCTCCGCCGGCCAAGTGCTTCTCGACGAGAGCGGACTTGGCGCCTCTCCTCGCGCTCTGCTTGGCGCTCACGAGGCCTCCCGCGCCGGCCCCGACGGCCACGAGGTCATAGTATAGCTCGTCTCCGAACTCCGGCGCGGGGTTCAGCCACTCAAGTGGCGCCACCAGGTCCAACAGCTGTGCGTTGTTGTTGTCCAAAGGATAGACACCGATGTCTTCGGCGTCGCCACCCACCGGATGGCTCACGCCGTTGACCCCCACCTCGCTCTGCCAGGACTTGTCCTCTCCATTCGCAGCCTTCGCGGGCTTTCCCAGGCCGATGGAGGCCTGGATGGGCGGTCGAGATGCCATGCTGCGGCGTTTTCTTTGGCGCCCGAAGCGGAGTCTCGTCGCGCCGAAGGCCGAAGAGCGGAAGCGAAGGATGCGCAATTCTGGCTTGTTTCGGGAAGGATAAGGTTGGCTGGAAGTTGAAAACGGCGTTGATTGGGAAACGGCCGGTGGAGCGGAAGATCGAAGCAGCATCATTGGTTTACGGAAGATTCTGCGGAATTCCGAAGGCGTCGCTTGTGACGGATGGAGAAACCTTGCGGTAGTCGAATTCGATGAGCCACGCGCTCCGTTGCTCCGTCCCAAACCTATCTATCTTGTCTTCATTCTTCCAACGCTCAAAACTCCGGCATGCCCGAGCTTGTCCGCTCCGCGATCTTCGCCTTCCTGCGGCGGCTCAGGACGCCTCCGCTTCTCCGCGCGGCGCGTCAAGACGGGGGCCCGTCTCATCGGGAAGGACGCCAAGTCCCTCGCAGAGTCGTCGAAGCTCGCGAGCATCACCCGCGGAGCGACGCTCTTCGTCTGCGTCAACTGCGGTTTCTCCTGGGTCCGCTGCTTCACGGCCTGTATCCGGGCCATCTTCGCTTCCTCCACCAGGGCGGCCAGGTGCTCGTGCAGATCTCGTACGGCTGCAGCGCCGCGTAGGCGACGTTTCCTGGATTCCAGGGCGACCATCCGACTCTGAAGCGCCCCCCTCGGTCTCGGTCTCGGTGTCCGGTGCAGCGTTCTGGGCGTCCGGGTTGGGATGGACGGCAGCGGAGAAGACGGCGAGACGAGTCTTCCCCGACTGCGCTCCCACCTGCCTCTGCATCTCGCCTCAGACCTGGGCGTTGGCTCCTGCCTTTGCGCAGGCAAGGCCGCTCGCTCAGACCGTCGCGGTGCGACATCTCCCTTGACCATCATGAAGATGTCGGGATGGGTCGGGTCGGTGTAGATGGTGCTGGGCTGCGGCGGAAGAAACTCGCCAGTGGCCTCCGTGGGCGACGCCGTCGACTCTGCAGGCGCGCGCCGCTCCGGCGACTTCTCCTTGCACATCTCGGGTGGAACGGGCGACCGTCGAGGCGAGCTTTGCTGCTTCTCTGTCTCGGGTCGTTGCACCTCCACCTCGTTCCGCTCGTGCTCGAAGGCCTCCTTGGCGACTTCCCAGGTGCTCCACTGCAGTTTTTGCACCAGCAGCTCCCTCGACAAAGCTTCCCGCTGCCTTGGATTGCCTCGGCCGGCGAAAAGCCGCTCCCGCAGCACCGATTTGCCGTCCGTGTGCGTCCGCGGCGGCCGCTCCAAAAACACGCGGTACTTGTCCCCCAGGAGCCACTTGACCGGCACCGAAGTGTCCATCTTCCTCGTGGTCGTCCTCCCTGCTCTTTACCTTCCCTCGAGGATGGTCACGCTCAAGATTGTGCAGAAGGAGCAACAGGAAAGGTCGGAATCCGCACCCGACTTCTGGGGAAGCGGCGCTCTCAGCGGCAGCCGGACCACTGTTACTTTTTCCTCCGACTTTCACCGGACCATCATTCGATCATTCGATCATTCGATCATTCGATCATTCGAAGCTCTTGTTATGATTGTTCCAAAACGATTTTAGATTATTTTTCCGAGTCTTCCGAGTCATGAGTTTGTGAATTTCTGGAGTTTCTCAACAGACCCGAGTCCATTTTCTTAGGAAATTTTCAAATAAATTTGCAACTTTCGAAGGTTGCGTTCTGTGATTTGCCGACGGAATGGAATGCCGCCGCCGCTATGGCTCAATAGCGAGAAACGGACCGGCTGATCCAATCAATCCCATCCGCAAAGATACCACAATGGATCCGATTCTTCCAAATTTCCTATCTGGCCATGCCAAAGCCGCTTTCCCCCGTTCTGCACCGACAGTCCGCGCGGCACTGTCGCGCAGGTCAGCTGACCCTAATTCCTCCAGATCCTGCGGATCTGTACCAGTCAGCTGACCGTATATGTACTTGCGCCGTTCAGCTCCGCTCCAGATCTGAAACGCCGGAAGCGGCCTCCTCAGGGGGCGCCGAGCCCTAACCGAACAGCGCCGAGTTCCCCTTCAGCCGATCCCGCCGCTTTCCTCTCGCTGCGCGCCGCAGTCTCACCAGAACCATGCTGCACAAGCTGGGCCTAGGTGGGCGCAACAACAAGAAGACGTTCAAACAGGTGGAGTGGCGCGAACTGCGGCGCTTCTTTCCAAGCACGCTCGCGACGTTCGAGCTCATCCGGCCGCGTTGCCACAGGTCAAGAGCCACAAGCAGGGCAGCAAGCGGGATGAGCTGTCCCAGTACACTCTCAAGACGCTGGGAAGCGGCAACATGCGCGGAGCGGTGGGACTTCCGCAAGGTACTGAAGTAGCGCGAGCGCCGCGGTCCGTTCCGCGCGACTCATGTTCAGCGCGTCTGGGCAGGCGAGGACGAGCACGAGTGGCTCGCAGTGAATGTGGTGGACTTCTTCAACGAGGTGAGCCTGCTCTACGGCATCGTGGCCGAGGAGCCCATGGACGAGACCATCCCCAACGGCGGCTTTCCCGACGGGTTCACCTACATGTGGGGCGAGGGACTTCGGACGCCGGTACGTCTCTCGTGGATTTCCTCCTTTTTCTCGGTCGAGGTTTTCTTGTCTTTTCTTTCCTGTTTTTCTTCTTGGTGTCTTTCTGGAGTTTCTGGTGTCTCTCAGTTTGATCTGCAATCCAAGCATCCATGTCGCGTTGCTCTGTGGTTGATGCTTTGGTTGAGAAGAAGAAAGAAGGAGCGCTCTCACAGTTGAGTACTCTTATCTTAATCCCTCGCAGATCGAATGCACCGCCGACGAGTATGTCAACCATGTCATGACCTGGGTAGAGGAGCAGATCAACGACGAGGTACGGCAAAGCCTTCGTTGTCCCCCTTTATGAGCTGCAGAAAGATGCGGAGCTGCAGAAAGATGTGGAGCTACCGAAAGATGCGGAGCTGCAGAAAGATGTGAAGTGTGACCATCTTCCCATGTTTGTCCCTTTCCCCTTGGCAGACGGTCTTCCCGTCGGATGCGGACGCGGCCTTCCCGCGCAACTTTAAGGATATCGTCAAGACCGTGTTCAAGCGCCTGTTCCGCGTCTTCGCCATCATCTACGCGTCGCGCTTCCAGCAGATGGAGGCCCTGGGCGCCGTGGCACACCTGAACACGTCGTTCAAGCACTTCATCTTTTTCTGCCTAGAGTTCGACCTGGTTGAGCAGCGGGAGCTGGACGCCCTGGAGCCTCTCGTGCAACCCCTTCTTCAGCAGTTCGAGGAGTTGGGATAGACGAGACGGGATGACCGGAAAATGCTTGTCGTGAATCACTAGGCAGAGATCATTGGCTTGACAAGCGAGCGTGCGCGCGGGTCAGATGTACATGGATGGGACAACGATGCTACGAAAGGAACAGGCAGTCTTGCAGTCCCTATGCCTCATTCGTCTACCAGGACTCGTCAATTCAGGACCTGTACATCTGTCGGAGAAACACGTACGATGCTCGCGTCCCTCATCTACCAATGAATACACGGACACGCAGAGACCGGGCCAGTCTCCGGGCCCAGCGGCCACCCGCTGAAGTCTCATGCAATACAGATTCACATCAATTATGCACTCACAAACACAGAGGATCCAAACGGAAAGAGGCAGCGGTGCCTGCACAACAGACTGTGCGGCACTCTCGCCACCCTTCGCGCAAGTGCAGGAAAATCGACAACGCGTCAAGCACGGCTGAGAAGGCCCTTCTGCTCTATTACGATCCGGCCTTGGCCTTGCCTTCAGGCCCGGAATCTCGGCGCTTCTCCACGCCGCGCCGTTGGCGCCGCGTTTGACAGGTACAACGAGGTAAGACGCCATGCTTCACAGCTTCCAAACGCGCTACTGCGGAAATATACTGCGGAAATAAACTGTGGATCGAGAAAGGCCGCTCCGACGCGCCGATGCCCACGCGCGGAGCACCAAGACCTCCTAGAAGATGAGGAGGCCTTCAAGCTAACAATCTACGATGAGCAACGCCTTGTCCAACGAGCAAGGAGGATCCCTCGCTGGAGCACTTCAGACGTGTTCCTGCACAATCTGGAGCGGTGGATGGACGCCATGCGCGCTCTGCCTCGAAAGATGCGCATTGGCGACCTCGTCGCCACTATCACTGCTTGCGGAGCCGTCCGTCGAGCCGAAGCCCTCGGTCTCGTCCTGTCCGAAGGCGTGCGGCCTGCTGCGCTTCCCACTCCCCGCACCGCTGCCGACGACATTGCTCAGCGGCCGCTTCGGCGCCGGGATGGACGGCTCCGCTCCGGGAGAAGCCAGGCTCGTCTTTCCCGCCAACGTCATGAGCGCGACGAAGCCCTCGCCTTCCTCGATCTGCAGGCACGCGATCGCCTCGGCTCCATCCTGCTTCCACGACTCGTACGGCGACGGCCTGGGCGCTCCATTGGCAGCGGTGGCGCCTTCCGCAGCCGGTGCGGGGAAGAAGGTGCGCGCTTTCGCGCTGACTGGAAACGACGGACTCCCTCGTAGCGCGTCTAGGCTGGATCCGCTGAGCTCGCTTTCCGCGGCCAGCAAGGTCGACAGAGGCGAGCTCCGGACGCTGCCACCGATTCCCTGGAATGCACTACTCACTGGGCTCGTCGCCACGCTCGTGGCTGCCGACGACAGCGCCAAGAGGTTGCTCAAGTCGCTGGTCAGCCCCGCGCCGCTCATGGCGTCCTCAGGCTTCAGCACGTGACTCAGACTCGCATCGGCGGTCACGGATCTAGTGGCCTTCCTCGGGGACGGCGTCCCGGCCTTCAGGAAGGCAAGGTCTTCCGCTGCGTCTAGAATGCTGTACGAGTTCTCTCCTTGCGACGCCGCTGCCGGGGCAGACGCCGATCGCGTCTGACCGGAAGGATTCAGCACCTCCGGGGCGAGGCCGCTGTTGATCGAGAGCAACTTCTGCCCCTTGGCAGCCCTCGGGCTCCTGCCCTGTGTCTTCTTCTGCGCATAGCTATTACTACGGGCCCGCTTGCGGTGGCGAGTACCGGTCTGGATCGGCTCCGCGGAGCCGCGTGTCGCGGCTCCCGCCGCGTCCACTGCCACTGCTGGCCATGGGCTGTTCTCTAGTGCTGGCGCCGGGGGCATGCTCTCTGCGGGAGCCAGCGGCACCTTGGGTCGCACGCTTGGGACGGGTGCTGGGGCGGAGGCGGCGCTCCCTGGCATGCTGCTTCCTGGGTGCGGTGGATTCCTCGGTCCCATGTTCTTACAATCTATGCAGCTGCAGCGCTCTCCACATGCCGCGTGGGCCTGGAAGCACTCGCAGTACTTCTTCAGGCAGCCGCTCTTCCGGCACCTGCAGCCTCGCTTGTGGCGGATGCCCGGACGGGACGTGGCGTCGGCAGTGCGCGCTTCGGAGCCGGCGAACTTGGCGTCGAAGGCCGTGGGGTTCCGCTCTAGGATGCTATGGATGGCCTTCTGCCGGTCGGCCTCGTGCTCTCTACTGTTGTGGCACATCTGGCAGTTGCAGGACGCGACGCAGATCTGCTTGGCTGCAAAGCAGACGCAGTACAACTTGAGGCACTTGGAGCGCCTGCAGTTGCATCCCGGGCGGTGGCTTTGCGCCAGCGCGCCTTGCGTGCCCGCGTTCTTCGGCTTGGGCTCTATCGCCGTGGGGGGCGGCTTCATCACCACCGGCCTGGGATTCGCGGACAGGCTGGCAGCGAAAGGCGACGCCATCGCGGCCGGGGGCACCACTTGCGGCGTCGGCGTGGCCAGGGCAGCTGGCCGGTCGGGCGGGTTCTGCAGAAGCATCTGCAGGTGGTGATCTCGCGCTCGCGCCCTGGTTCCGTCGTACGGCGCCGCTCCCTAGGGTTTCCAAGGCCTCGCGTGAGCTTCTCGGTGCCGTTTGCTCCACGTGATTTGAAAGGGGGGCAGCTGCAAAAAGCAGCGCGAGCGCCGGAAGCGCGGCGCAACAGTTCAAAATTTTCAACTTACATTGAGATTGATGGGCGGCGCGCTGGCCATGAGGTCCACGAGGTTGGGAAAGGTGGCCTGCGAGGGCGACGTCTCCGGCGTCTTCAGGCCCAGCAAGGCGAGAGCCATCTGCTGCTGATGCTGGTGCTGCTGCTGCTGCTGCTGCTTGGCCGTGGCTGCGTTCACTTCGTTCAAGCCCGCCAAGCCGCTGTGCGCATTCGGCGCCACCGCGGACATCTTTCTCCCTGCGCCGTCTCCACGTCGCAGCCAGTCCCTATCAGCGCCGCAAGGCCGCCGGGGGCAGCTCTGGCGGCTCTGAGCGGCGGCTGCTGGCGGGCTCTCGCAGCGCACGCAGCGCTTTTTAGCGGCGCCACAGGTGCGCGCGCCGCGCCACGCGAGGAGCGCCGAGACGCCTCGCTCGCCGCTGGCACTCCGATGCCGCGTCGACCGCCGGAGCGTCTGGGGCCAACTTCCGCTCGAGGATGCCCGACGTTGCTGCGCAGCGGCGAGTCCTTGAAGCCGCCGGCGTCTCGTTCCGCTCTTTGGCGGTGTGGTTTGCGCGCGCCGAGCGGGCGCCGCGCGGCCTCCGCGAGCGCGGTGCTGGCAGCGGAAGCCTCTTCGGCGTCACTGGTGCGTGGGGCCAGGAGGAGGCGGCGCGAGCGGCCGTGAACTTGGCGGCGCAGAAGCTCCAACACTTGAAGGCCGCCAACGGATGTCCTCTTCGTGGGGAGAGGGAAAAGTGGAGTGTATCCGCAGCGGAGCCGCGTTCCGTTTCAAAATTGGGAGGACGGGCTGTGGTATTCGAAGCACAGCAGCAGAGGGATCCTACAACGCGGGATTGAAATTAGCTTTATTTGAACTAGTCCGCGCTGAAGCACGGCGCCATTATTTCGGTTTGACACTTGAAACTATTTGAATGGCCGCGAGACCAATGACCGCGGCGACAGGGCCAAGCACGCACCAATCGCGGCGGCGCAGGTGCGTCCAGATGCCAGCCCCGTCCCGCTTTGGCTGGTGAGTAACTGCTGGGCTTGGCAATGGCACGTGATGCACGGGGTCCTGTACAATTCCTTCAGGTCCGCACCAAGGCCGCATCGGGATGGCCGTCACCGCAACGGTCCAGCAGGCCTCAGGTGCTATAGGAAGGGAGATGTACACCAACTGATAACGGGTATGGCCCGTTCAAATTTTCAAATCGTGCTGGCGAATCGCCGCCGCGCATCAGTTAGAAGTCCCATTCCACCGGAAAGTTTCGTTGGCAGTTGCAGTGTTGCGCCCCATGCGACTCTTCGTGCGAGCGCGTGGAGTCTTCCCGTCTGCATGTCCGGATTCGATCTTTCGCGAAGAACATCTGCGCAAGCGCCACTCCGACAGAATCTCCCACCGGCCACGTATTACGCAGACTTAAAAATCATGCGCCCAGCAGAAAGCCAATGGCATCCTCCGCGGGCGTGCACGCTGGCGCACGTGATTGGCTTTCAAGGCCTCAGCGCCGATTCGTTTTCAGCAGCTTGCCTTCCACCAATCACGCCCGCCGCCAAGGAACGTGTTGGCGATCTTCTCCAGTCAAAGCTTCCAGACGATGATTCTTGGCCATTCGCGACGCCCATCGCTTTCCCAAGCGTTATCTCCGCGACACATGCAGAAGCAAGGAGGTCAAGTTGGCGTCACTCCGCCGCCGAGTGACTCGCCGCAATGACACGCAATTCGAAATCTGACCAATGCGCTTGCGAGATTCAACGATCCTGCTTATTCGTCGCGTACTTCATCGCCGGATCCAGCCGCAGTCGAGAATTTGAACCGTACGGCCACGCGCGCGACCGCTCGCAAGAACAGGTCCCAGCGTCCCAGCGTCCCAGCAAGCGGAGAAAACAAAACAGAGTCTGCAGGAAATCACAGAACCACGGAATCATAAATCGGGAGATGAGATGCGTCATCGCTAAATTCTCAAACTGAAAGAAACCAGCGCAAACACAATCCAATCACTTGACAGAGCGAGTTCCGGAACCTCCCGGACCAGAGCCACAAACGCCCTTCTTTTCATTCTTGCGCCATTTCGAAATTTCGAAACCATTTTCGCATTCTCATTTCCTAATTTTCGCATTCTCTGCAGGACACACCCGCTAGTACCATGCCCATCCAACGGTTTCGCTGAGAGATGGGAGATGCAAGAACATTTTGGCCTCTCGGCTTCCGCGCCACAGATCGGCTGTCGGACTTCTGCAAGATGAGTGTCCACAGCTTGGATGGCCTGGCCTCCACTTCGGAAAGCTCGGAAAAGTCAGGGGACGCGCCAAGTGTCGTCGCGGAAGATTCCGAGCGGATTTTGGTGCCCCGCGGCCGCTGCATGCGTGTCGCCGAGCCCCTGCACAGGCGGCGGAGTCACGAGAGCGGCGGTCGCAGCCGGCATGCGATGACCTTTGACTTCGTCCTCGATGCCAAGAGCGGGCAATGGCTCCTGAGCGATGGGCCCCGAGCTCTGGACGCCGCCTTTGCAAGGTTCGTGCGTGACATGCGGCACAGCGGAGACGAGCTGCTGGACGTGGACGAGGTGGTGACCCGCTCCAAGCTGAGGAAGAAGCTGCTGAGCAAGTTCGGCAGCGACTTCAGTCCAGCTGCGCTGCGCGACTTCGTCGACAGGCTCTTCCCTTTCAACGTGGACGACATTGACGTTCAGATGGTCGAGAACGCTCTGCGGGAGTTCAGCAGTGACGAAGGGAAGGCAAAGGACCAAGACAAGGACGAGCGGAGAGGCGCTCTTGGAGAGCGGTCGCCGGCCACGGACACAACAGCGGCGCATGAGAGTCCTGTGGAGGAGGACGACGACAAGGTGTCTCCCCAATACTCGGACGCACAGACGAAGGGCGAGGGAGAGCCGAACGAGCGAGACGCGGCGCAGCAAAGTGCAGAGAACCCAGCTGCCACCACCGCCGCTGCTGCTGATGCTCTCGCAAGGGACACGGACTCGGACGACAGCGAAGCAGAAGTCAAAGTGGATCCTGGACAGCAGCTCGCAGCAGAACAGGACACCCTTCCCGCTCAAGACAGGCCCCAAGCGGACGGTCCCGGCGATATGGAAGGACGCGAAACCGAAGAAGCCACAGCGCAATCAACACGCAAAGCTCGTGGCGCAAGCCTTGCAGGAGCATGCGACAATGGGCTAACCGACAATGGGCTCATCGACAATGGGCTCATACCGCACGAACAAGCGGAACCGCGAGCGGATGGGAAAAGGGGTGCAGCGCACTGCAGCTTCACTTGGCGAGGTACCGAAGTGCACATGAACCCGCTGGCCGTCAAGTTCTCGGCCACAGACTGTGCGCCGTATGACTCAGAAGACCAAGGCGAGGCGGAGGATCCGGCAGAGGCCAAAGACACGCAACGCGACGGCCTCGCAGGAGAGCTGTACAAGGAGAGAATGCAGACCATGGACCGCGTCGCTCGACGCCGACGACGGGAGCGGCTGCTGCGCCGACAACCTGTCCAAGGAGCCCGTCAACCAAGGAGGACAGGAGAGCATCGACATGCCGCTGCAGATCCCATCTTCCATGAGACTGTGAGCCTGGACTCTCCTTTTGTGCTGCCGGAGCCGTTGCATCTCAACTGTAGGCTGCGAGACCCGTTCGCCGTGAGCGACGCAAAGGACGGGGGGTTGGCGGAAGAGAAGGGCTTCAGCCCCAAGTACGACGCCGGTGGAAAATCCTGGGACCGTGCGAAAGCCTCGTATGACGACCGTGAAGCGCACGGCCGATTCCGCTCTGCAAAGTAAACGCGTTGATAGTCGAAGTGTTGGGAACCCGACCCAGGACCAAATTGCATCGCAAGCTCCCGACAACTCCCGAAGTGGGGCGCGAGGCTGCTGACATGGCAGAGCATTCCTGAGCCATTCCTCTCACGTCGGATCCCATTCGCGTCTGGTAATACTGTACTATTGACAGAAACCGCCCCCCTTCCGAAACACTGCGTTTGTCTTTCTGCTGCCGATCGTCAAATAGCCACTTTCCCCCGAAAATCGGCGATTTCGCCGAGGAAATCGCCTTTTCCGCGTCGCCGACAGAGAGGGCCAAATCGTCTCCGTCGACAACGCCTTCTCCTTCGCCGGAGTCCCCCCTCTGTCCTTCCGACCGGAATCGCAGAGCGGAGGAGGAGGACGAGGTCGAAGCGAGAGATGGAGGCCCCTGCGTCGTCCTGGTGGCCCTTTTGCCCCTCCTGCGGCTCGATGCTGCAGCTGCCTAGCGAGGGCGACTTGAAGTGCGGCATGTGCGCCTGGGGCTGCCGTATGGAAGGTGCGCTCTTGGCCCGGTAGTAGCCAGGAGAGAAGAGCTCGTGAGGCCGCGGGGGCCAGAAGGACAGCGTTTGGGACTCTCGCTGGGCTTTCACCCGGTGCGGTGCTGCCTTCGCCAAGACGCCAAGACGCGTCTCGCCGAACCTGTGGCCAGAGCAGTGGGAAGCTGAGGATGAGGCGGTCCGCGGTGAAATGGAGGAGGCAGCCAAGAGGAAGAGCGGTCCGCTGAGAGGCACAAGTGGTGACAAAGGTCCAAGCACCTTGGCAGAAGCCCCTTCTCCCCCGATGTTCGAGGACCGCTAGGGTAGTCATGGAGGACCAGACTAACTCCTTCGCCCTCCTTTTGCTGCACGCATCCAAATCCAGTGCTGGCGCGGTCGTTCAAGCTCGTGACCAAGTCTCCGCCAAGGGCCCCGCCGGCGTGGCTGCTGCAGGAGGAACAGGAGGATGTGAACAAGCGGCGGGCGAAGGTGGACGAAGCGTGTCTCAAGTGCAACCACCCTTGGACGTACTTCTATACCATGCAGATGCGCTCGGCGGATGAAGGGCAGACAGTGTTCTACGAGTGCCCCAACTGTGCGCATCGATGGTCACAGAATAACTAGTCAATGGCATTTGCTTCTCTCCCACGCGGATCGCAACAAAAACCACCACCAACCAAAAAAAAGCTAGGCAGAATCTTAGATGCGTACCGTGGCGTCTGCAAAACCTCTCCGAAGCGCCGCGCTCGCTCCTGGTGATGCCCGCTTGAGACCAGCTCAAGCCCTGCTGGAGCGCTGCCTTCCCAGTTCCGCATGGGTCGCCATCACCTCGAGCAGCGGAATCTCCACCTCCAAGGTGGTTGCGAGGCCTCGCAGCAAGCCGATGACGCGTGCCACGACTCCAAACTCGGAGGGTATCTTCTGCATCTTCCGCCCCCCGCGCTCGCGTACGCCGTCTTTCGTGTCTTGTTCCTTCTGGCGCTTCCGCTGCTCCTTGAACTCGTTGTAGTCGGCGTCGGCCTTCTCGCGGTCTCCCGTGTCGCGGAACAAGAACGCAAAGAACTGGACAGAACGCTCGGGAGCGCGCTCGTCCTGGTTGTTCTTGTAGCCCAGCCGATTCAGCGCGGAGACCGCTCCGTTTACGTCCATGTCCAGGAGGGCGGTGATCAAGTCTCGGTAGGCATCGAGATTCTTGGGTGCTATCCGCACCGTCCAGCCCCAGTCCAGCAAGACCGGCCGGGCGCCGAATCCCTCGGAGAGCTGCACCATGCAATTGCCGGGGTGTGGATCCGCGTTGAAGACGCCGAACTGAAAGAGCATGCACGACCAGGCGTGCACAACCAGGGACACCAGCGCCTCCCGATCGACGCCATGGAAATCAAGCAGCATCGCGTCGTCCGCTTTGAACAGGTTCGGAATGTACTCCATGACAAAGGCGGACGTGGCCACGTACTCCTCGACCACCTGCGGAATGATGACGTTGGCGCCCACCTCGTCCACGAGGATGTGGCGCAGCTCCCGCAGGTTGGCGACTTCCGTCTCAAAGTTCAGCTCGTTCTCAATCTCCTGTTCCCAGGTCTTCAGCAGCTGGACCATGGAGTCAAAATCGGAGTTGAGCCACGCACACACCCTCGCAATGACGATCGAGCGCTGGATGTCCTTGCGGAAGATGTCGTCCACGCCGTTGTGCTGAATCTTCACGGCCACCTCTCGATTGCCGTCCCTCAGCCGCGCGCGATGGACCTGGGCGATCGAGGCGGACGCGATGGGCTTGTAGCTGAACTGCGAGAAGATGCTGTCCAGGTCCTCCGTCTTGAATGCCTTCTTGAGCGTGTCGTCGATCTGCTCGGGGGTGTCCGAGGGCATGTCCGCCTGCATGACCTTGAAGGCCTTCCGCCAGATGTGATTCACGACGTCCGACCGTCCGCTCATGAACTGCCCGATCTTGACCCAGATCGACTTCAGCGCGACGAAGCGATTCGCGATGAAAGGCGCCACCACCACATCCAGTTTCTCGTACAGGTTGGCGGAGCGCGCCTTGCTGAGCCGGAGCACGTACTTGAAAATCATCCTCGCGATCGTGTACACGATGATGGGCAGGAAGGCAGCCACGTAGATGTGCGCCGCTCGCCCAAACCCTCGATGCACCCACAGGAAGCGCGCCACCTTGAACATTGCGAGGACCACGGCAGCGAAAGTGAAGCTAACGGGAAGCGCACAAGCGCCGAGGTTTCCCGCGACGAAGAAGGACAGCCACGCCGCGGCCGCTGCGCCGATTCCCGTCGTGGCTGGAAAGACCGCGAGGGCGCCCAGAGCCCCAGCGCCCAGCCACGGGCCCAGCAACTCCCTCGTCAGCACCAGCCGGGAGAGGATCAGCGGAAGCGCCACACGAACCACGGCAAACGACGCGTAGCCTAGCGCCACGTCGAGCGTCGTCAAGCCTTGCTCTGCCTCCCGAAGCTGCTCTTCGAGCTGCTCCAGTCGCCGCACGAGGTGCTGCCGGCCTCCGAGGCCCGCCTCCTGGAAAGGGACCTTCTTCCGCAGCGCTCGCATGGCCCGACTCTGCTGATCCAAGGCGGACGCCTGCTGCGGTTCGCCAGGCGCCGCGGCGCCTGCGGCGTAGACGTAGCTTGGCAGCTGCAAGAACGCCACGATCTCGAAGGGCAGCGCCTGGCGTTGGACCAGACTCCTCAGCCAGACGTTGAGCTCCCTGCGGCGCTGCGTCAACGCCGAGGTGGTCTGCACGAGCACCTTGGGGGGGAAGCGGCTGCCCGGCGAGTCTCCGACCGCCTTCCAGAGCGTCCGGAAGTCCGAGTAGCGCTTCCACACCCACCACTTGCGCTTCTGCACCTCCACCACGATGCCATACTCGGTGAAGGGCTGCTGCGGATCCGCACTCACGCGCGTCTCCAGGATGTCCACGTAGATTCGGCCATATCTCGCGGCTGCATTGGCCCTCTGGGCCCCCAGTCGCGCGCCCGCGAGCTTCACCACCGGAAACCAGGGCGCCAGCAGCTCTCTCTCGCCGCGAGTGATCTTCAGACGCCCGGTGGTCACGGCCTTGAGTGGCGAGAGCGTCTTGGCCGCCAGGGCCGCCAGGGTGGCCGCGTCAGTGCTGAGAATCGCGTAGTCCTCATCATTCTTCAGCGCTTCTGAGGCGCTTTCGGCTCTGGCCTGGCCCTCCTCATCGAACCACAGCCTCCAGATGCCAGCGCCGACGATCTCCAGCACTAATGGCTGCGCTCGACGCCGCTCCTGCGGGGCAGTCCGTTGGAGACCTGGGTGCACAGGGCCACAGCTGGGACGTCTTACCGGCGAAAGCTTCGGAGCGCCACACACGGCCTCCTGAAGAGCCTTGTCGAGCTCCGAGGCCATTGTATAGGCCACTTTCGGACGAGGAGGCGACGTTGTGGCGTTCTTCTCCTCCCAAATCCCAAATTGACGAAGAAACTCCATCGAGTTTCGTCGCCCCGGATCGAAATGGCAGGTCCCCCTACGTGGCAGAATCGGGAAGAAAGGAATCTGGAGCGATCCTCATCACACACGAGACAGGCCTCGCATCGCGAATCCTGAGGGCACGCCTGAAGCGGGAGTCACCAGCTCCCCAACCCAATGCCAAGGGTCAACGCCAGACAGGGCCAACAACGCAGCAGCACTCCAAGTCGAGCTTCTGTTTCAATTTTGCGGTGGCGACGTGCACGTACCCCCGCTGCGCCCGCCGCCACTGGATGCCGAAGGCCCTCAAGCAGCTCAAGCCCCATGAGCTCCAGTCCCTGAGGGCGACGGTTGTACACTAGACGCTGGCTGGCTGCGCGCTCCAAGCAGCCCACCAGCAACAAAGGCAGCAACTTCGCGGCTGGTTCTATGACGCAGGTACGATACGACCTCAACAACCGAACTGATGCATCGACGCTCTGTTGACAAGCACGTAACAGTTTCCCGAGCTGCTGCTTGAGGAACGCATCGCATCACCTCCGCCTCTCTCCGCCCGGACGCGAGCAACCTTGACACCGCAGGCGTTATTCCACGACAGCAATATTTGTATTCCAACAGACGCGCGTGGACTTTTTGCTGCACGCTTCGCCCAAAACATGAACGGCTATTCTGCAATTCTACGATCGTCACCATCATTGCGACGCGGCCAATCCTTATACGGTCCAATGTGGTGAAGGTTGCAGAAGCGTGCAGCTGTATCCAGCTAATCCCACCAATCGGAACACTTTTGGCGTTTCGGCTTCAGTTGAGATTCCTCGCTGGATCGGCGGCTCCCACGTGCCCCGATGAAAAGTCTGGAAAAAGTCCACTTTTCTCTTCTCCACTTGCTCATGGACGGTTTCCTTTTGGCCGCGCCGAATCGATTGCGTGCACCGGTCTGATTTATGGCGAACCCGCGCTTCGAGAACGTCAGTCCAGCCGCGCCTCACAACTACCTCTGTAAGGCGCGCGGATTGGCTCGCCGGTTTGCAAGGAGCGCAAATGCAGCCGCTGCGAAACGGTATACTCCCTCTAGTACCGTTTTGGTACCCCTTAGGTATCGACCGTTCACGCGAAACGTACCCACCGCAGTACCGAAATGGGAGTGCAGAACGCGCGCAAATGCAGTCAATCTTGAGCGCCACGACAAGCGCAAGTTGGTCCTCAAGCCGCTCTCGAAGCGCGGCTGAAGCACGTCGTTCTTCGTTTGTCCCGAAAAGAAGCTGACAGTTCCTCTCGCGTTCCGATTTCCGTCTCAAGTCGTCTCGAACATCACCGGGCGGCTCAGGGGGCGCCGGCTTGCTTAAGCGCGTTCCGAACTTCCGAGAAACGAACAATGTCCGTGGGCTTGGAATTCGCCGTCGGAGGCCTGGCCGGCCTGCTCGATTGCTGCGTGCTTCACTGGGTAGACACACTAAAAGTGCGTGCTCAGGATCGTCGGCCGCTGCTCATGGACCTCAAGACCGGCGGCAAGCTCAACCTGCAAGGGAAGCCTTTGCTGCCGGCGACCGCATCGGTCTTGCGAAGCGTGTACGCCGGCTTCTCCACCAACTTCTCGCTGAAGGTAGGAGCCGCGCTTCGGCGGACCTCTTCGCGATCTGAAGCACTCACCACTGGCGGCGCGCCCTTGCCTCGCAGGTGCCGTACATGGCGGGGCTCTTCGCGTGCATGCAGGCGAACAAGCACATGATCGGCACGGCGGAGAAGGTGTCCGGCAGGGAGATTTCGCCGGGAACCGCGCAGATGATCTCCGCGGCGCTCACAGGCATCGAGGTGTCCCTCTTTCTCGGTGCGTGCACCTCGCATACCGCGCGGCCCGTCGCCGGCGTCGAACGCGAGGACTCACGTATGTCTATTTTGTCGGCGAGCAGGTCCACTGGAGATGGTCCGTATCCAAGGACAGAATTGCGGCAAGGGCGGGATCGTCGACGCGACCAGGGCCGTGTACAACTCGGCTCCCACGCCGCGGACGATGTTTGGCGCGGTGAACGCATTCTCGCGCGGTCTTAACGCCACCACCCATCGTGAACTTAAGTACTGTCTAGGCCAGTTCGTCCTCTGCGGAGCCATTGCCGATCAGGTACGCACAGTTCGCCCTCCCTTCTGGTGTGTTGGCGGCCTCCGTCCTCGCATCCTAACGATGCTGCTGTCGATGCGCAGATGGCCAAGGTGATGGGTGGTAATCCAGACAAGGATTGGGCACCGAAGGTACGCGTGTTCTCTCTTTCAAGTTGGAAGGCCGCTTCCTGGCTGACCCTGGTGGAACGCCTTTCATCAACATCTAGATCGCCGGAGCCTGCATCGGGGGCATCGCCTGCACTCTGGTGTCTCATCCGGACGACGTGATCAAGACGCGCATGCAGACGCACCTTCGAGGGGACAGTCACTTCAGCGCGTACAGTTCGTACCTGTCGACGGGCATGCACATCGTGAAGAACGAAGGAGTTCATGTAAGTTCGATGCACAGCACAAGTTTTTGCGGTGCCCGGTACCGAGCGCCGAGTGCCGAGCACCGAGCGCCGAGCACCGAGCGCCTCGCTCACGGCTTTGCTCCTTCTTGGTGTGTTCTAGGCCTTGTTCTACGGGTCCATCGCCAGGTGCTTCATCCGAGTGCCGCTTGGGCTGTCGATCATCACGCTCTCGAGCCCCATGATCCGTAGTACGCTCGAGCCGTTGTTCGTCAGTAGTAGTCCAGAGGCTCAGAAGGAGCCCTTCAAGCAGCCGCAGCCGCAAGTGCCAACGCGCCCACAGCCTTTGCTGATCGTGGGCCTCAACGAGAATTAAGAGACATAGCCAGCCTGGACCTTTAGTCGATGTCCTTGCGAGGGATGTCAGCCCAGGAGAACACCTTCGATGGAAGTTCCCTTTGGAAGCGGATCAACCAGCATCGTCGGACTAGCGAAAATCGCCGGACTAGCGAAGTCCGCCGTAGTAGTCAGAATTTGTTGCTCTGCCACGTAGTGTTGCGTTGCCTTGCGGTGTGTGTGTTTGCGCCAGCCATGTTCATCATGTTCAGAGTTTGGAGATCCTGTGCCCGAAATGATTTATCCAGTTGTGTGAGTGCCTGTGTGGAACGAAACTAGCCAGGACAAGTGTAAAAAAAAAATAAGACCCTTGAAGGTGATGGTGTGCTGCCCCTTTCCACGCACTCTGCTCGTCTTCGCCACGTTGAACAACCAGCTACGGCAGCGGCACCAGCAGCTGCCCAGCAAGCTCGTCGCATTTTTCCTTTCCGTACAGCGCCTCGACGCATTTCAGGGCGAACCTCAAGCTCGTTCCGGGGCCCTTCACGTAGGAATTCCTTGCGTGAGCGAGGAAGCGCAGATCGTGCCCTCCGCATAAGCCACAAACCTGAGAGGTGATGAGGTTGCCGTCCAAGACCACGACGTCGTCCGAGCTCTGCTTCAGCACTTCGCGGAACTGAGGCGCCGGATACTACAAAACATCGTTCGCAAGTCGATCAGGCACCCATCCCAGTCGCCATGGTATGTCCAAAGCTTTGGACTCTTACACAGGTTGCCGTGCGGCCTTCGAGGTGGCCGTTGGGCGCCAGTGCCACGGCTGGCGAGGCGCAGACGGCCGCGTAGAGCTTGTCCGCTGTCCGCTGCGCCGTCTAGCAAAGCGTCGAACCGTCTTAGGAGGTGTTGGACCCGTGCGAATTCTGCCTGGAGCCCCACGAACTCACCAAGAGCTCCTGGAGCTCGGCGGAGTTCTTGAGGTGCTCCGCCCCCGGCATGCCCCCTGGAAGCGCGATGAGCGCCCAATCCTTCCCCATGCATTCCGCGATTGGCACGTCCGCCACGATCTAAAACGTTTCCGAAGAAGAAGTCGAAAATGAAGCGCATGCTTTCGCAGCAAATCGCCGGTGCGTTCTCCGCGACGCACCTTCAGATTCCGCGACATGACGCACGCGAGATCTCCATCGGCAGCGCGAGGCATCACGCTCGCGACGACCACCTCCGCGCCAGCGCGAGTCAACACGTCCGTGATGCACGACGTCTCGATCTCCTCAGAGCCGTCACCGATGGGCACGAGCACCTGGAAAGGCGTGGAGAAGCAACCCAAGATCAGCAGGCGAAGTCCTCTAAGTACAGTGGAGGTGAACGCAAGACTGAGTGAGCCGTCTCACGGAAGCGAAAGGCGTAGTAGTACCGAAGATCCTCATCGCTTTTTTTACGTGAAAAGTGTAGGGCTGATGCGCAAAACCCATCAGAATCGGAGCGAGTCCCGCGACGCCGCACCTTGAACGCCTCCGCGTCGGCGGCCATAGTACACCGCAACAGCCGCGAAGCGCGACGCTGGAGCGGAAGGAGCCGAGCAGGTCTCCGCACGAAGGCAGAGACGGTGGTCGTGGCGAGCGCCAGCAGACCGGCGCGACGAACCCACATGTGGATCCGAAGGATATTTTTGGTGTAAAATGGCGGGAAGCGATCTGGCGCGGACAGACGGACGTGTCGACGTGTCTGTCCGCTCGCTTCGATGAAGTTCGGACCCGTCGGCCAATCCTGGGGGCCGGCGATTTGACTGCCAAGCCCCCGTTGGCCAATGAACGGTCCTGCTCCGGGCACGAACTTTCCAGGTTGTGGACATTTCGAAGTCATGAGAAACTGATCATATATATTTGAAAATATTTAGGACTAACTAAAGATCGGAGATAATATTTGAAGTAATGAAACGCTCAAAGATCCAAGAAGGCACTGCAGCTCTGGGCCTCTCATTTCAACGCCACCAGAATTCAACTTCGTGTGGCGCCTCGCGACTCTCTCCGGCACTCCTGAGCTCCTCGAGACACTATGGACCCAGCTGCGGACCCTATGGAGGGCGGTGCGCCTCCCAGCGGCGCGAACGGCGGCGGAGACGCGTACGCCGGGGACAGCGGGGTGAAGCTTTATGTCGGCAACTTGTCGTACGACTCGACGGAAGATAGTTTGCGCCACGCTTTCGGCAAATACGGAACCGTTGTGGATTGTTATGTGGCGACGGACCGTGACAGCGGCAAACCTCGTGGTACGGCTGCGGCGCACTCGTGCAGAAAAGTGGACAGCGGCTTCGTGGGGGCCTGAAGAGACAGAGATATATGTAAAGAGGACCTCTGGCATCTGCCGTCCCCGTCCGAAGATGAGGCCGCTGGCGCCCGAGAAGCAAGAAGTGGGCCTTGTGAGCAGAGAAGATGCATGCGTGCCCGCATTCCTGAAGCTAAGCTCTGTCCCTTTCGCTTGGGCTTCCGGCACCGGTGGGGACTGGCCACGCAGGTTTCGCGTTCGTGACTCTGGAAAGCAAGGATGCCGCCGATGCGGCCATCCAGAACATGGACAATCAGGAATTTGAGGGACGCACGCTCCGAGTGAACGAAGCGCAGCCCCGCGGTCAGCGGTACGAAGAGTTTAGCCTCCACGCCTTGAAATCCTGCGTTCCATCCGCTTCTGCCCGGCTCTGTGGGGCCGTCGCCCAAGTTCCTCGCAAGCCAAGAAAACGCGGAGGAGGAACAGCATGATGAGGATGACGATGATGTTGTTGTGACTTGCTTTCTCTTGGTTCCGTGGATTTAGTGGTGGTCGAGATGGTGGTGGCTACGGCGGCGGTGGCGGTGGTGTGACCAGCACGCGCCTGTATGTGGGCAACCTCGATTTCGGAACCACTGAAGACGCACTCCGGGGTCACTTCGAGCGCTCGGGACAAGTGCAGGACGTCTACTTCCCGAAGGTAGTATGCCGCGGGCCGTGGCGCCGAAGCTCCGGAGGTCGAACTCAATGCGTCTCGCACAGGACCCGGAAGGCCGCCCGCGTGGCTTTGCCTTCGTTACCATGGTGGATCTCCAAGGCGCCGAGAAGGCCATCCAAGAAACCGATGGCGTCGAGTTCGACGGCCGCGCGCTCAAGGTAAGCACGAAGGCACGCCGCAGATGTGGTGCCCCAACGTTCGATGCTCAAGCAAGGGCACGACACTTCGCGTATCAGGTGAACTGCGCTCGGCCGAAGGGCGA
>JAAMXY010000993.1:0-14294 GCA_019677205.1 Pinguiococcus pyrenoidosus
TAACCCTAACCCTAACCCTAACCCTAACCCTAACCCTAACACTAACCCTAACCCTAACCCTAACCCTAACCCAATTCTACCTGAACCTAGGAATCGAGGGTAGCATGTTACCTCATGCTTCATTTCTTTGCTCAAAGCGCCTTTCTGAGCTGCAATATAATGAATCTGCCAGAAGTACCTGAGTACTTAAAAGTGCATTGGAGTGTATTGCCCTTTGCTTGAAGAACTCGCTCCCTTTCACAAAAGATGAATGTCATTCGCTAGACTTGTGCTACAACTTGAAGACAAGAAGTGCGCGTGGGCGACTCAAGGGACTAATGGGTGGCAACCGAAGGCTCCAGCGAGGAAATTCATTGGTTACAAGATTCATATATTTTGAATGACTCCTAATATGACAAGAGCCCCTTGATGCCCAAAGATTCGAAACGCGCGGCACTCAAAGTTATTGGCTGCTAATAACTTCTTTTCACGGGCTCATTTTGCTTGTTTTTAGCGGAATTCAGAGTCATTGTCAAACTCGACTGTATGAAACCCAGTCATTTGTCCTTTTGAATGTATTCTGCATTCCTGCATTGTTAAGCACTTTCACATCACAGTCTTCGTTTTCTAGCTCCACCGCTTCCAGACGCCGCCGCCGCATTCATTTCCACGACGTTAGCCATTCCAGTACAAGGTCGCTGTGAACCCTGCCCACTACCGGTGATCTTGGCCAGCAAGATGAAGTTCCTCTTTCAGGTTGTGTTTCTCGCAGCCACGGCTACCGCTGAGTTTCATACAACCGATCCCCACCCGTGGATCCTCGAGCCGACAGCAAGCCCGACAGTTGGGCCCGATGGCGACCACCGCCGAGTGTTGGAGTTAGGGTTCTGTGAGTTCGGAGTTCTCAACGACTGCGGCAACGTCTGTTGCGACGCCAGCTTGTGCGGCGGTACCTGCGGCGGCTGCGCTTGCGCCGATCAACCTGGGTATGTGTGTGTGTGTGTGCACACATTCCTGTAGCGCCGTAAGAAGCACCGAACAGATTAACGATTCTAATCATGCTCGTTTCGATGTACCGTTTTTCACAGCGGCCCGGCGGAGTGCTGCCCGAAGGCCATCCGCGAGAACGGGATTGAATGCAACCTGCCAGAGGACACCGGTTGCGTTGTCAGCGATATCCCTTGCGAGGAGAACGGCACTGGATGTGATCGCGACGACGTAGAAACCTACTACCCCCTCGGTGTTCAGACCGATGTTCCCGCGCGGGACGTCGTCGGCTGGGAAATCTGTGACATTAGCAACTACGGAGTTGGCACCGGCCCAAGACTGGACGAGCTTCTGAGCAAATGCAACAAGGCCTATCTAATGTTGGCTTGTCGCGCTGTGGCCAATCCAAGCGTGTACCATGTATTAGCTGCTACCACGCGGGAGGACGCACTCCTTGATACTGGCACTGGCGACGCGTTTTCCAGCACTATTTCGAATGGTGCACAGTGGTACTTTGCCGAAGATTGGTCCTGGGGGTTTGCCCCCCTGGGTCGCGCGATTCGGAAAAACCAATGCGACTTGGGCGATTTCCCGTCTTATGAAACTGATCGTTTGTGTTGGCACACAATTGGATCTGTCGGCGGCTGGCGATGCGGCGGCAATATCTTCTTAAACAGTGGAAGTACACCCTTTGAGAAGGTTCTACTACACTCCGACTCGGTCGTTGTGTAAGCTGGCGCCTTGTGAAGTACGCTGCTTCCGTGAGCAGCTTCGTGCCCTTGACCTGCAAAGGCGCAGCTACTGGTTTGGGAGGTTTTCGGGGGGATGGTGGATAGGAACGTTTTCGAGTTCTAGTAGATCAAGAAAGAATGATGCCGCGGACTTCATCAGGATGTCTTGTGACGTTCCTGTGTTGGAAGTTGCCAAAGACTACTTCTGGGAGTCTGGAAAGGAAGCATTTTCTGCTTTCTCTCGTCGCTTGCACAACTTGACGCTACCGACCTTGCTGACAGCATCACCCCCTCTCGAACCCAGCTTCGCCACTTAGCGCCATGTCGATCCTGACGCAGAGCTTGCGGCCGCACTGAAGCCCCTCCTTCAAATGATCGAAGAGACGGACGAAGATAAAATGCTGAAAGAAGCCCAAGCAGTGGAACTACCATTGGCGGCTGATATACGGACTACCTGCGACACATATGTATGCAGAGTACGATGGAGTCGACAGGCGCTGAAGCTGTTCGAGTTCCATCGGCCCATGACCCACGCAACGAGGCAAGTGGACGACGCGAGCCAGCTCTCGATCACGCGACTAGCCTCGGCAGTTTGCTCTCAAGAAGCTGCTTCGCATCTCCCTCCCTTTGCGACTTCGCCGCGCTGCCGTAGAACTCGCTATGGCGCACGCATTGGTATGGAGAGACCTTCAATGAAGACACCAGCGCGTGGGACCCGAGCAGCGTCACGGACTTGAGGTACATGTTTTCGAAGGCCCATGCGTTCAATCAGGACATCGGCGCTTGGAACACGAGCAGCGTCACCGACATGAGTGGCATGTTTGGTAGCACCCATGCCTTCAATCAGGACATCAGCGCCTGGGACACGAGTAGCGTAACAAGGATGAGTCGCATGTTTTATGATTCCCGTGCCTTCAATCAACATATCAGCGCGTGGAATACGAACAGCGTCACGACAATGCGGGATATGTTTAGCTTTGCCCGTGCCTTCAATCAAAGGCTTTGCTTGGGTCTCGCAAGCCTTGAGTCTCCAAATAGCGCTTCTGAAGCGGTTTCGTACAGTGCAGGAGAGGTGCATGACAGGTCTTGCTCTGACTGCCCCTGTGCCGTCCCTCCTCCGCACTAGCGTGTGACAGGATCAGACCCTAGCGGGTACGTACAACAAGCTCAAGCACGACCAAACGACAGAGAGAAATAAATTTGTGCGTCTGTCCTGAAGCCTCTTGTGTGGTTTCCACAGACTTGGATCAGCAGCGCACGGAGCTAAACTTCGTGACGACGCCAGGCTTTCACATTCGGTGCCAAGGAACGATCGTCGGCTGGGCCAAGCGCAGGGCCCGTCTTCTCTATAACCTTGCCTCTCGGACGAAAAATGAAGAAGACGATCACTCAGAAAACGACCCAGCGTCCACCTTTGAGCCCCTCTTGTCTTAGGACCGCGCGCTCCAGACCAGGCCCGCAGATCGCGAAGCTCTGGGCGTAGCCGCGCAGCCCCGTGCGCACTGTCCAGCATTTGACGTCTCGACTTACATCTAGAATGACCTTCAAATGCGAACCAAACTGATCAGTAGCGAAGAAATTACGTCAAGAGTCCTGTCTTCAAGCAGAAGCTCCAAGGAGAGGTCCAACACCCATCAAGCGAAGACGGAATGTAGTGTTGCAGGAGGTGTGCCTGTCCTCGCTGCCCTGGAGCCAGCCTCGGGCTGGCATAGCTTCGGAAGAGCAAAAAGGCACCCCACGGATCAAGTAGCAGAAGCTCGGACGACGCCTTCACCTCGACGCGCGACCCAACGCCACCACGTCCCTCGCGGTCTCAGCCGTCGTCGCCATGAAGTCGTCGATGGATTCCACTTCCGACAGACCGTTCTGCGACAGCAGAAGCACTCGCGAAAACTGCACTGCGCTGAGAAAGTCTCGACTGTGTGACACCGCGACCACCGTGCCTTCGTAGTCCTTCAGCGTCGCGATCACCTCCCGAATGCCCTCGGCATCCAAGTGATTCGTCGGCTCGTCCAGAACTAGCGTGTTCACCTTTCGCAGCGAAAAGCTGGCAAGCAGTGCGCGAGCTCGAGCGCCGGGGTTGAGCTGCCCGATCGGCTTGTCGACTTGTTGCCGCGTGAGCCCATACTGGATGAGTCGGACGCCAGCGTCGAAGGGATCCACGCCAGAAAGCTGGGCGAGGTACGTCCGAGGCGTCTGATCCCGCGGCAGGCCTTCGTGCTCCTGCGCCAGGTTCCCAAAGAGCAGGTCCCGTCCGACTGCGACGTCGCCGTCCACCGGCACGAGGTCTCGCGTCAGCGTCCGGAGCAAGGTGCTCTTGCCAACTCCGTTGTACCCCACAATCGCAATCCGCTCACCAAAGTCAATCCGCAGCGAGATCGGCGCCAGGGGCAGCCGAGCACTGCCGTATCCGATAGCAACTGAGTCCAGAATGATCGAGGAGCTGGTCGTCGCCCCGGCGACGTCCAGCATGATTCGCAGCGGCGCGTGCTCCACGACGCGCTCCACCTTGGCTTCAGAATCGCGCAATGTCTCCACCGACTTTGCCTTGCGCCCAGATCGCCCGGCCCGGTCTCGGCGGAAATCGCGCTGAAGCAGATCGTGGTCCGACGCCTTGTGGCGCTGCCCCGCCGCGGAGGCCGCGCGGAGCTTATCGGCCACGCCTGTCAGGCGCTTGTGGCGCTTCTGTTGTGCATCATATGCCACGCGCTGCTGCTCCCGCGCGAGCTCCTTGGCGCGCTGGTAGCCTGAAAAGGACGTGCCCGCTGCTGCGATGGATAGCTTGTCCGGGTCGACGTCCCACAGCCGATTCGCGACGGCATCGAGAAACGCGCCGTCGTGGGACACGAGGACCACAGCTTTTCCACTGGCCAGAATCGCCTCCTGCAGCCACAGGATGCTCGGCAGGTCCAGATGGTTGGTGGGCTCGTCCAAAAGAAGGAGCTGCACACTCGAGCGATGCAGCGCCACCGCCAAGTAGGCGCGCACGGCGCATCCTGGCGACAAGGCGCCCAGCGGCGTGGTCTCGTAGCCCGCAGTTCCCCAGCCCAGCGCGTCCTTCGCCGCCACCGTCAGCCGACGCCACATCTCCATGTCCTCCAAGGCCTCTTCATTTCCCGCGGCCGCCTCCAGCTCCAAAGCCTCTGCCACGCTCATCTCGCGCAGCTCTGCTTCCGAGCAACCGGCCTGTGGCAACAGGCGTCGCCATCGCAGTGCGTCCTGCTCCACCAAGAGCACGCTCCCGGCCGAGCGACGGCCAGGACTCAGCGGCCCCGATAGTTCGCCGGCACTCATGTGGAAATAAGGTGCGTCCGATGACGTGTCCGGCTCCAGCTCCGCTTGGTCCGCTGCCAAGGCGCGAAGCAGAGTGGACTTGCCACAGCCATTGGGGCCCACCACGCCCACGCGCTGCCCATCCGACAGCGACACCGTCACATCCTCCAGCAGCACAGACGAGCCCACGGACAGCGACAAGTTGGACAGCAGCAGAAGGCGAGGCATCCACCGGTTCTGCTGATCGGCGCAGACTGCAGACCGGAGCAACGAAGCTTTTGGTACCCACTAGCAGCTGAAGTACATGGAGTATGGGTTGGGAAAAGCAATCTGATCTTGTCTTCATCATTTGACGCCTTCGTATCCTTCCCCGTTGTGGACGCCCACTTTCGCCGTCTTCTTCAAGAAAGAGTCCGTCGGGACTATGTCAGACGCTCCCTCCAGACCCCAGACACACTCCCGTGGCGCGCGAGACCTGAGAATGCTGGCTGCGCCGGCACACCAGACCCTCCGGAATAGAAGGGAGGGCAAAAAGGAAGTTACGAACGCAACCAGACGGTACGCCCAGTGGTCGCCTCGAGATTCCTCATGAGCTCAATGGAAGCGTCTTCTTTGCAGATATCGAGCGCTTCCAGTGCGGAAATCTGCAGGAGGACGCCGAGCAGGAAAGCAAAAAAAGGTCTCGCGCAGCTCGCGACGAAGCAGAGAGGCAACCAGGCGCCGCGGAGCCCGAGAGCGGTTCTGGCATCTTCAGAAGATTCTAGCCACCGAACCTAAGGCCCGAGAAGAAACCGCGAAAGTGGCGATGGAGATGCAGCTCGCTGGAATGAAGCAAGACTTGGAGATGAAAAGGAAAAGGTATGAACTGGAGCGATCTGAAGCAAGCTCAGGCCGAGCTCAATGCCCGTGCACGTTGCGACCAAGAGATCTCGAAGGCAGTCGGCGTTGAAACAGGGAAGGCCATACGGATGCGAGGAATGCGTCGCTTTTCGGGTTTCGAGTCCTAGAGCAGAAGAGTCTGAACGGATTCAAAAAGCGAAAGGGCGGTGGAAGTACTTGAAGTCGGATGCATCTTCGATGCCGAGCTCTTGCAAGACGCCTTCAGGGTCTTTCAAGCGTGCTTCGCGGAGGTCGGAGATGAGATTGGCGAGAGAGTCGTGGGTCTGAAGCCTGGCTTCTTCGCTCTCCACCTCGACGGATGCTTCGCGTGGTCTCACGTCTCCTTGCTTCTCAGCTGAAAGGCCACCAGAACGGCCGCGCCGCCTGGTGGCCATGACGCTTGTGCGCTCGTAAGCCTCGTATGTCGGGCGCTCGCGAGAGTTTTAGGCTCTTAACCTGAAAAACTAAGGACGTTCTTTGAAGTTGTGCGGGACTGCTCAAGAACACACACTGCTGGCATTCTGACACTTTTCTGTGTTCTACATCAAGCTTGACCAATCAGCGTACTAGAGCACATCACAATTCAAATCCTACGAATGAGATCACAAACAATTGATGCGGTTCGTGAAGCAGCAAAGAAACGATCGATTCTGTTTGATTTTCAGTTCGGGTGAGTTTCAACAATAATCCTGGCCACTTCTCCTGCGACATCCATACAGTATGGTCGCTTGATCTGGTGCACAGGCGCGCGGATGACGGCCGGATCGAGGCGGGGGGGTGAAGAAGCTCAACTCCGAGCAACCATGTCCGCGCAAACAGCTGGAAGGATTCCCAGTTGATGAGCCAATGGAGTTCCATGGAGGGTTTTGGACATCAGCCGATGGTCAAAGTGAGTAACCGATAGCTGATGAAGTACTATCAACCATGACAAAGATGCGCCAATTGTCGAAGAAGGAAGGATGCTTTGACACTTTTCTGCCAGAGGGCAGAGGTCTACTCTATTCCCTTGGTCTGCCCATACCAGGCCGGGGTTATCGTAACCACATCCCTTAACCCCCTCGAAACCTTTCGTCCTGCGATTGGTCCAGTTCCCGCTTGCACCCCAGTATGCATGAGTCCCTGCCTCGTGGAGCTGCCCTTCAACTTCGCCATGTTACGGCTCCCGAGTGATTGAATGTGTACGTAATACCCCTCTCCCCTCCAGCCGGGATCTAGCGCCGATCTCGCGTTACCGCGCGCTCTCTCTCTCTTTTTCTCTCTCTCTCACACACACAGAGTCTGCCCCCTCTGCAGATCGGCTCTCCCCGCACCGAAGCATCATGATGGCTACGGGGGCGGCCCGGCCGCCCTTTGGCGGACCGAACGATGCCGAGCTGGGCGCCAGCAAGCCTGCCGGCCAGGGCTTCGCTCCCTCCGGGAAGAGAAGCAAGAAGAATCTCATCTGCGGCCTGAGGCGCACCACGCTCTTCGTCATCGTCGTCAGCATCGTCGTCGTGCTTGCGGGCCTTGCCGGTGGGTACATCCTGTTTTACGGCAGCGAGGGCGGCGACAGCTCCAGCGACGGACCTGTTACGGCACCTGTGGTGGATGGAGAGCCGACCCCGGTGAGCTCTGGGTCCGTCCGCCTGGCGCCCAGCAGCAGTGGTACCCTCTACACCCTCTCTCGTGTCACTGGCGAGAGCGAGGACGGGGTGTATACTCCGGCCGCACGATCCTACGATGGGAACGACTGGGAGGCGATGCCGCCGCTCCTCCTGGACTTCGACTGCGACGTGGATGCCTGCAAAGGCAACGTTCCCGACGACGGCTATGAATACGTTCTTGAGGGGCTGAGTGTCAGCGCCGAAGAGGACTCCGTTGCACCGTCGGCCGAGAAGCGCGTCGCGCGATTCTTGATGGACAGCACGTTTGGTCCTTCCCGAGCGACCATCGACAGCTTCCCCGGTTCATCTTCGCAAGACTTCTCAGGCCGCGCCAAGCAGTGGGTCCGGGACCAACTTAGCACGCCGGCGTCCTTGCACAGAGCGCACATTCGCGAGCGCGTGAATCACCGCATGGCCTCGACCTTTCCCACTCGAGGACCTTGTGACCTGAACTCGCGCTGGCTCCGGTTCACCTTCACGGGCGAAGACGTCGATCGCACCTTCGTCGTGACCCCGACGACCTTCGAACTTCGAGCCGGCGGAGCGCTTCGGACCGTCTTGAGCGACTTCGACAACTCCCAGACGGACATTGAGCATCGCGTGTGCAACGTGGACGACTGGCTTGGAGGAAGCGTTCGATACGGCGATAGATGCCAGTATGTCATACCAAACCCGCCCGTGATGTTTCCCAGCGGAGACGCGCCGGCGAACTCGCTCGCACACGACGGCGGCAACTTTGCGCCACTTGATCCGGCAAGGCCCGGAGTGATGACGCTCGTATCAAGACCCGCAGCCCAACTTGAATGCCGTGTCAACGCGGCCCACGCCTTTGCGACCGACGAATCGGGAGACTGGCTCATCTTCGAGCGCCGAATTCGCCTTCTGGACAATACGTTGGACACCCCAATGTCGAACCCCGAAGGCGCCGTGGGAGATGACTACACCCTCAGCTGTCCGGCCGTGCCAAAGTCGTTCCTCAACCGAGAGACCTGCATCCCTGAGGCCAGCGTTTGTACGACGCCGGCGTTCTCTTCGGTGCTCTTCGAGCTGTCGGAAGAAAACGTTCGCAACTTCTACACCGCTTCAGGCAAGTACGTGCATATTCTTCGCGGCCTGCCAAACGACGACATCGGTCAGCCGTGCAGCCTTGAAAGATCCCGTTGGCTACGTCACACGGACACGTGCAGCGACGCCGCCTCGCTTGACGCGGGAACTCGCGACGCAATCTCAGCCGCACTAGAGGCAGCCGACGACGGCGCAGCCGTCATTGACATCAACTTGTCCAACGAGGCTAGCTGCACCAACTACGACATCTCTGGAGTGAAGGTCAACGCCGTGTTCGGTGATGGGCGGACCATCTGCTGGGAGCACGTGCACGAAGACCAGTATGGCGTCTACGACTTCTCGCGATGGACAGTAATTCACTTCGGGAACGACGAGGCATGGCGTTTCGGGCGGGACAATCCAATCTCCGCCTTCGCCGAGAGATACGGGAGTTCGTATGTTGACTTCCCGCCCTGGCACAACAGTGGCGACTGGAGATACCAGAAATTCCACATGCAATACGTTGGACGCTTCGGCGAGTGGGTAGACTTCGCAACTCTCCCTCGCGGCGTTCGTACAAAAGAAATCGCCGAGATTGTCGGCTCAACCCCTGACTTCGCCGCTGGTACCAAAGGAGAAGCCTGCGGCTCGCCAGGAGAGGTGCGCAACTTGCCAGGGAGGGGCGCTCACTACCCCTTCAGCATTGACTCCGTAGAAGAGCTCCGTACCCAAGAGTTTGATCAACCAACGTTCGCCGACCGCACAAACGATGCCAAGCACAATGTCTGGCTGAACGCGGTGCTCGACGCTCCGGATCAGCTGCGCCAGCGCATGGCGTGGGCCTTGGCTCAAATCTTTGTCATCAACGTGGAGGGCGCAGGGGAGCCATTTTACCAAGAAGCTTACGCGACCTACTACGACATCTTTGTCCGACATGCCTTCGGCTCCTACTTTGACATCCTACGAGAAGTGAGCTACTCGCCGTTGATGGGCACCATGCTCACGTACATGGGATCCCGATCTCTTCAGTGGCAGCTCGACCGAGGAAGGCAAGTCTACCCCGACGAAAACTACGCGCGAGAGATCATGCAGCTCTTCACAATTGGCCTTTGGAAGCTGAACCCGGATGGAACATTAGCGCGGGATGCAAGCGGAGATGCCATGGCCTCGTACACAAATGACGACATTCTCTCGTTCGCACGGGTCTGGACCGGCTTCGAACGTCAAGGCTTTCGGGACAACATTGAGGCCCTCTTCGGCCGCAACAACGTCGATCCAATGTGGATCTACGCGCCCGGGCGAGACCTCTTCCCCAAGGGAGGTCTCGACGGCGCCTTCGTCGGAGATGGATACCCGCTTTGCAGTCAGCTTCCGGAGCGCCATTTCCTCAAGAAGGGCGCTCAGTTCCACTATCTAGGCGCCGAACCGGTGCCGCAGCTTCAGTGGGATGCGTTCATCCGGGAGGCATCGGTCCCCGATGACGCAATCCTCCGAATGGAGCTGAACTCGCAGACGTCGGCGCTGTATCGCACCCTGTGCGACGCGGCCAGCACCGGCGGACCTTGCCGATTCAAGAGCATCGTGGAGCTCACCCAGAACCTCGACTGCGATGGGAACGAGTGCGAAGTCGACACGCTCCGCGTCGTCCAGCTCACCGTCGATGGTGGCCGCAAGGTCTTCTACGAGTATCGCCGCCTTCCTTGCGTCAATCTCGCCTTCTTCGAGGGTGGCTACACCATTTCCGACCGGAACCGCAATGATGCCGTCTGTGCCGATCCCAACACCCTTGCCGGCGCCACCATCTGCGGCAGCGATGCCTCTGACACTGTCGGGGTGCGCATGTGTCCCTACTATCACGAAGAAAGAGTCACCTACGCAACTGCGCAATCACGGTGCGAAGCCGCCGGCAGCGCCACGATCGAATTCGCGAGAGTCGAATTGAACGGGTGTCCGGGAGCGACCGAGCTCTGGTCCAGCGTACCCTGCATGGTAAAGGCGAAGGTTGAAGAGGACGGCCGTGTCGCGGCCGTGCACGTGATGGAGAGCGAAAGCCGCCAAAACCGCCGCCGTGGGGCAATCCGCGAAGACAACCAAAACACATTCAGGGCCCCCTGGCTTAGCACGACTTATCCGAAGCCCAGCGAGAACTGCGTCGGTGGCGACTGTGCGTACAACGAGATCGAGGACGCCTGCATCTGCAACGCCACGGTCGAAGTGTCGCCAGTCTTCCGCAGCATCCCGACGGTCAACGAAGCGCTCAGGAGCCTTCGCATCGGCTCTGCACCTCCCGATGCGTACGACGACGGAGACTACGTCGAGTGCACCACCGCGGCGTGCCGGGAGAGTGCCGACGATGGCGTCACTGTCTACACCGAGCAAGGAGTGAACGGCATCAATGAGAACACCATCTTCAAGGTCGAAACGCCCGGCCGGGAGCCTCGGTACTTCCGGAACTTGGCGTCGACGGTCTACGTGGGCGACCGCGTGGGCTTCCACAATACGCCGACGTTCTTCTTGGTCAAGGAAGCAACCGTCCGTGATGCCGAGGACGAAACAGACGCGGTGCTTAAGCACCTTCTCTACCAGCCAAACACGCCGGTATTCGTCGCGGACTTCCTGATCAAGCGCTTCACGACGTCCAACCCGGCTCCGAGATACGTGGCTAAAGTAGCCGAGGCTTTCCGACTGGGTACCTACGATGGAATTGGTAGCGGGAAGTACGGAGACCTCAGCGCCACCATTGCTGCAATTCTTCTTGACCGCGAGTCGCTTTCTGCTGCAGTGACCTTGGACCCGGCCCATGGAAAGGTGCGAGAGCCGCTTCTGAAGCTGCTGCACTTCCTTCGCGCGCTAGACTTCAGAGCACGCGATGGTTGGGAGATACCAATGCGATCCCTTAACTACCAGATCGGTCAGATGATTTGGACGTCTCCGAGCGTCTTCAACTTTTACCAATCAGAGTATCAGCCGCCTGGTCCCGTTGTCGCAGCGAACTTGGTGGCACCCGAGGCGCAGCTCTTGACGATGCCGAACATCATCAACTATCTCAATGGAATGGTGAGTATGATCTACTTTGGCCTCATGAGCTGCTTCGGCGGCTTCGGGCACTCCACAGGCTTTAACGTTGCCTGCTGGATATATCGCTCCGGGTCGTACCTAGACAACAACTGGGGAAGGCTGACGTACCAACGCCCAAGCAGTATTGAAGCCGACGACGTCGTGAGCATCATCGACGAGCTAGATCTCCTTCTTACCGGCGGCCGACTCCATCCAGCGAACCGCAATATCTTCCAAGACGTTTACAACGCGACATACCTACAGCAGGGCGACGCGGATCGCGCCCTCAGGGACGCCCTCACCCTTTTTCTGGGAACACCGGAATATCAGGTCACCGGCGGCGCGCACCGTCCGCTCCACAGCTCTTTCGAGAACTCGACCCAGGACACAGACATGGATCAGCCTTTCAAGGCGATCGTCTATCTGTTCTTCACTGGCGGTCTTGACTCGCACAACCTTGTTGTGCCGCATTCCAATTGCGAGTCCACGGACATGTATCAGATGTACAGGGATGTGCGAACGGATGTCGCGATCAGAAAAGAAGACCTCCTCCAGATTGACGTACCCTCTGGAACTCAGCCATGTGACGTGTTCGGCGTTCATCCTAGACTCGGGTTCCTAAAAGACATGTACGACGATGGGGATGCGACTTTCGTCGCAAACGTTGGCCCCTTGGTCGAGCCTGTGACGAAAGACGAATTCCGCCGTGGATTGAAGAGACTGCCCTCGTCCTTGTTTGCGCACAATGTGCAGCAAAAGATAACAAAGACAGTCTTCGGCCAGGCGAACTCGCCAACTGGGGTGCTTGGGAGACTCAACGATGCCGTGACCGCGAACGGCCTCAAGTCAGCCTCTTTCTCGATCAGCGGGCCAGCAATTGCATTGAACGGCAGGCCGGGCGGCTCACAAGAGGCCGACGTCCTCAGCTCTAATGGCGATACTGTCACCTTCGACCGAGACCAGTTGGTACCGCATCTCAGGGAACCACTCATGGACCTCAATCAGAACTATTCGAGGTCATACTTCGCAGGGACATGGTCAAATCGGATACAGAGTGCATTCACTCGATCGGAGATTCTCCGGGAATCCCTGGACACCGCTGAGCTTACGAAGCCCTTTGAGCGACGTGATTTGACTGGAAACCTCGGTAGCCAGCTGGAACAAGTCGCCAGACTCATTTCTGCGCGTGAAGTCTTTGGCGCTGTGCGCCATTCATACTACGTTGAGCTGGGAGGATTCGACACCCACTCGAACAACGGAGGAGTTCTGGACGACAAATTTCAAGATCTCGACCGAGCCCTTCAGAGCTTCAAGGAAGAGATGGAAGGACAAGGACTCTGGGACGACGTGGTGATCGTGGGAGCGTCTGAATTCGCTCGGACCCTCACGAGCAACGGCCGTGGTACAGACCACGGTTGGGGCGGAAACATGTTCCTCGTCGGTGGGGCTGTCAACGGAGGTCAGATTCTGGGTGAATACCCATCGGACCTCTCGTACTTCGGGCCTCTGAACATCGGTCGGGGAAGGATGATTCCAACGATGGGTTTGGAAGGTGTTTGGAATGGCATTGCCACGTGGTACGGAGCGTTGGATGTTCAGAAACCCGATATTCTGCCAAACATTGTCAACTTCCCCTCCGACAACCTGCTGACGGAGGCTGATCTGTTTGAAGCCGAGAACCCTGGTATGTAGTGGCGGATTGATCTGGTGACCGGACGTGCTCGGCGGGCTGCCTCTAGTCCCAAGCGTTTTTCTCCTGCATGAGGGCTGCAGCCTGCGAGCGTAGAGATGTGTGCATTGTGAGCAAAACTAAAAGACGAGCTTGATACCCACATACTCGAATATGAGACGTGGTACCCCGTGTTTGCCAACCAGATGGTGCACGAAAGGGGAGGCTTAACATCACCTCCGCAGTCCCTCACTGAGTCTGGTCACGATACCGACGAAGGCCCCCTCACCCCCAGATCGTCCAAATCCGTCTTTAGATTCTCGGCTCGACGTAGAATCAAGGGGATGGTAGAATATCACGTGTGCCGTGATCTCGGGAGGGCTGGGCTACGGCTCCGTGGCCAAGGACTCTCAGCTGCCATTCCGCAGGGTCTCAGCCAAGAGCACGGTGATGTGTCTTTTCCACAGACCCGGTCGAAGTGATACAGTGCAAGCTACAGCAAGGCAGCCGCAGCAAGGCAGCCGCGGCAAGGCAGCAGTAGCCGCAGCGGCAGCAGCAAGAGGAGCCCGCTGCGAAACACTGGTCGGGGCGACAAGTCTTTCTTTCCGTTCAAGTGGTCTACCATCCTTCTCTTCTCCCCATAGGAGAAGAGCGGCCCTCTCCCCATAGGAGAAGAGCGGCCCTCTCCCCATAGGAGAAGAGCGGCCCTCCCCATTACGATGGCGGCGGACCAGCTTGAATGTTTATGTCCACCGGAGGCCCCAAGTTCTCTCCATCCTTGCCTTTCACCTGCATCGACAAGAAAGGTAAGTCGCTTTGGTGGAAGTGCCATTTTTACGGCCTTCCATGCTGTGCCTCACCGTGTAGAAGCCCTTCTCGTTGAGCTCGTAGTATTCCGGTTGAAAGCCGATCGGCGTCGCGTCGCCACGATAAGCGGCTGCAACTGCCGCCCAATTCTTCGGCAGCTGTACATCCTCGAAAGCTTCCTGATTGCAGCGATACATCCTTAACGGAAGGGAGAGGGAAGGGGGG